>JAJOOO010031798.1:0-16237 GCA_029582685.1 Solanum piurae
AATTGCTTCTTTTTGTATATATGTATAGCGAAATAGACATAACTTTCAATTGTATATGTATAGCAAATTATACATATATATGTTTGCTATGGAGCGCAATTATGCAAACTTTGCTATAACATACAAATATGATTTTTTTGTTTGCTATATGTGAAAGTTGCTCTTCTTTTAACCATATATAACAATTTAGTTGAATGACAGTATTGCTAAAAGTTGCGAATGACAGCACTTTTATCTAAGTTTAAAGGAACAAAATTGTTTTAAGTAAGTATTGCTAAAAATTAACAAAAATAATAATAAATTAAAAGTATACTTAAAAGTGATAATTATTAAATAAAAGATCTTCACTTATGTAATTTTTCCTAAATTGTTTACGTTTTGCCATTTCATGATGAGACAATAATAATGTTTGTGGTTGACGCATACAATAGAAAGTAAACGCATGCTTTATTTTATTATCATTAATATAATAAATGATATATTATTTTTAGAAATACTTAATTTTAATATTCGTATTTCACTTTTATTTGATATGATATGATACTTTTGTCCAAAAAAGAAATAAAGCCTTCTAAAACTTTCACCCTTACTTATTACATGTATTTACCTTATTATACATACCATAAGTTTTTTTTCAAAAAAAAACTGTAGTCCGAATTCAATCAAACATCTTTACATAAAAGTATATGAGTAAGTTTAGTTACATAAGAAAATTTAAATTTTTGATTAAAATTTTTGAAACCTGAATCACTTTGAATATATATTTTATCCAAAAAAAAAAAAATCGATACCAATTTGAATCAATCGAATCGCAAAGTGAGTATCAACGTGACAAAAAAAAGAATATCATCGATTTGCTTGATTAGTCTAATCTAGTGAATTAATTCAACAACGATAAGTTATTCTACCACCTAAATGGAATAACTTGTGACATCAATAAAATATTAATGATGAGATAATTAATTTCATAACTGCCTAATATCTCCAATCAACTACAAAATAAAATAATAATATATTAATCTATAAAATTATTATACTTTATAACTCCACCAAACATTCCTAAACTGTGAAGGAATACTTCAACATTAAACATTCCCATTACAGCCTGCAGCCAGTCATTGCCAACGGAGTCTTTTCGCAAAACACCTCACCAAAACGTCGCCGTTCCATTAAAGCTTGAAAAAAAAGCTGCTTTCTTACTTTTTGCAATAAATAAATAATTACCACTCTCACCAATAAGAATTATGGTGGAGTGGTGAGTACTTCTTCATCCTTAATTAAAAGGTCTCGGGTTCGAGCCCCCTTGAATATAGAGTCGCCTTTGTTAGGGAGCGCTTTACCCCCAATGTGAGATTTCCCGGCGCGAATCTGGATGTAATCGGGCTCCAATGTGGATATCAAACACCGAGTGAGAAACAAAAAAAATATATAAAAAATAATTACCACTCTCTCTGCCTCTATTTTATATGAGTTATAGTTTGACTCTTCATGATTTAAGAAAGAAAGAATTTATTGTAAAATTTATAATCTAAAATAAGTAATAAAAATTTGTGTCAATAAGTCACTTTATAAAATCTAACATTTCAAAATTAAATTGCGAGTTAATACAAACGAATATACATGGGAACCGTGGGATGGTGAGTAATAAATATACTATGGTAGTTATACAACTTTTCTCTTTGGACCGAGTATATATAGAAAAAATATGAATGATAAAATAAGCAAAACTAGTAGTGCGCACATTGGCCGTTTGAAAACTACACATTTCTTTTTTCTCAATCAACCATTTCCTTCCTCAATCCTCTCCAATTTCTCCTCAGGCCGACGCCGTTCCGATCTCTCCTTCCGGTAAGCTTTACATCGGCATACATACATATAATTGCATTTTTCTCTATTTGAATATCAGCATATACATATGTGTCCCAAAATAGCCTCTGTTTTTTGTTTATCTTGCAGTTAGGTTTAATCTGGATCCGATTAGATCGGGAATTTGTCGATCTGAAAAAGGTTTGTTCGTTTGTGTAGGTTTTGGGAGAGAAGAGAGAAGAGATCAAAGTGATCATGGCAAATAAAATGGATCACGAGTACGATTATTTGTTTAAGATCGTCGTGATTGGGGATTCTGGAGTGGGGAAATCAAACATTTTATCCAGGTTCACGAGAAATGAGTTCTGTTTGGAGTCGAAATCCACTATCGGCGTTGAGTTTGCCACCAGAACTCTTCAGGTTTGAAACAATCTCATGGTGTAATTTTATTTGCATTCCTTTTAGCTTCACGTACGGTGATTTTTTTATTTCTATTAGTTTAACCTTCAAGCTTTTTGTTTCTGTAATTGCTCTTATGAAACATGAAATGATGAAAACTATGACAAATTGTTGAATGATTAATTTTTAGCTATTGGAATTACGCGTTTCTATGGTTTTGTATGTGAATGTCATAGAGATAATTGTTACTATATGACTCGTCATTGTTGGCCCTTTTTCTCTTTTTCCATTGTAAACAAAAAATAAACACCTTAGACATGGTCATCATCTATTAAATGAACGCCAACAAAGTTTGATTCTTTCATAGTGTACAGATTCATTCATTATTTCAAGGTATGCACAAGGTACAATTGCATATATGTAGCTGGACCTTTGTATGGACATGCTTGTTAGGAGTGAGGAAATTTTGGTTACCGTGTTTTACATCTGAATCATCTTGGTTACGGATTGATCTGTCCCTGTGAGAAAAGTAGTACAATACTCTTATTTTCTTCTCTGGTGAAATGAAGATGTCTATATCTGATGGGAATTTGAGCGTTTGAGTGGCGTTTATTGTGTCCTATAGGTCAAAAAGATTTTACACTGTGAAGTACTAAATTTTGTAAGCCCTGTGGACCAATGAGGCAAACTGCTTTTGCCATTTGCAAGATTCATTTCTTCTCATTATTAAGGCATGGCAAAAATATTGTTCTTTTGACATCTCTCACTAATTCTACTTTATGATGCAGGTGGAGGGGAAAACAGTGAAGGCCCAGATATGGGACACTGCAGGGCAAGAAAGGTACCGAGCCATTACCAGTGCTTATTATCGAGGAGCAGTTGGTGCCCTCCTTGTCTATGACATAACAAAGAGGCAAACATTTGACAATGTTCTGAGGTGGCTACGGGAATTGAGAGACCATGCAGACTCTAATATTGTAATCATAATGGCTGGAAACAAGTCTGACCTTAGGCATCTTAGAGCAGTCTCCGAGCAGGATGGTCAAACTTTAGCTGAGAAGGAAGGGCTGTCATTTCTTGAGACGTCAGCATTGGAAGCTTTTAATGTTGATAAGGCGTTTCAGACTATATTGACAGATATATACCAGATCATTAGCAAGAAGGCATTGGCAGCCCAGGAAGCAGATAGCACTGCACTTCCTGGTCTGGGTACAACCATCAATGTCAGTGATAACTCTGCAAATGTGAAGAGAGGCTGCTGTTCCACTTGAGTTTATGTTTCAAAAAGGAAATAGAATTTGTAGCAAGGCATAAACTTTTGATTTTTCCCTTGTTTCTTTTCTTGTCTTCTATTTCCTTCATTCAGGGCAAGAGAGGCTAGTAGATTACATTCTTGATTGATAAAGAGCAGAGCTTGTTTCATGTTAATATTGCCTAGTGGTTTAGGACTATCTATACTTCATATGATACACACTTTACCCATTTACTTAAGAAAATTGTGGATACTGGTGATGTTGGCAAGATCAAATTAACTCTGATCTCCAGGACTTGGTGGTACAAATGAGTTTTTAATTCAATCGGAGCATGTTTCCTCGTGTTTCTGTCAATAAAGTTATGGCTGCTGTTCTGTGAGTGTTTCTAATCAATGTCTTCTTTTTTCACAATTGGTTTTGCTGAAATCTTGCTTCCAGTACAATATTCTGTGTCGGTATTTAAAGCAAGGAAACTTGAATATGATGTTCTTGGAAAGGAATAAGAAAAAATATTATCATCAAGGAAAGTATGTTTAGCTTACTACGTGTACTAACAAGTTTGTCACACACAATGTAAGAGGATTCAAAGTCCTATACTTGTTCCCCTCTCGAACCTTTTTCAGCTCCATGGCATTTCTTCATTGATTTAACAACATATACTTACATTTCTTGTAATAAATTTTATCGTTATTAATGTTTTCTGAATTTAGGAAGACTTTGTTAGTACTTATATTTATTAGAGAAAGGAGAAAAATTGCATGCCCTTAACCTTTTGTAACACATTAATGGAAAATGACAAGAACAAGAACAAGAACGTCAAAGTTGTTGAAAATGGGAAATTTGAAAATTTCTAATCACATGAGAGTTGAAATATATTAACCTTTGATTCAAACATATCATGTATTATAATAGTAATAAACAACTTTTAAATTTTTTTCTATTGGATGTCTTCATCTATTTAGTTGTTTTGACGTGCAAGTTGCAAAGGAACAAAAATATCCCCGTATGTGGGAGAAATTGACCGAGTCACATAGTGGACGGCTGACAACTTGGTTAAAAGGTGTGGCCTCTCACAATTGCAAAAGGCACAAGTTGGGAACTCCAGATGGTGATTAGTGCCTACTGCAAATATATAGATAGTCCTTTTTTCCAGTTTCCCACCCGATTTCCTGTGGATATCGCACTACAGGACCATCCTTATAATGGAAATGACATGGAAAAAAATTAGAACTTCTTATAGTTGTCAACGTCTTGGACCTTTGAAAACTCGAAAACACATCAAAATCTGGGGTAACAGAACAACTAAATTCTCAAATTATGTTGGCAATCACCACACTAGCCAAAGGTTAACTAAATTAATTATGCTACCAAGAAAACAAAGACGATAAAGTACATACACATCTATGCTATACTCAACAAGAGAGATAGAGAGAAAGACAGATAGAGAGAAAGACAGATGAAGTAAGCAATATATACAATCTACAATGAACCTGGTTCAACTTGTACGGTTACATGATGAATTCTGTATGTGGTGTCACAATATTCCCTAACATTCTGAATAATTTCATATTGGTCGACTCCTGGCTCAGTTACAACGTGACAGGACAAAACAATTTTCCCTATAGTGATGGCCCAAACATGCAGGTCATGAACATCTTTTACTCCTGCTAAAGATTTTAGGCCATTCTCGAGTTGAACAATATCAACATCCTTTGGTGTCCTCTCCATCAATAAGGAGAAGATAGTCCTAAGCATGGGTACAGTAGTACTAAGAGCAAAGATTGAGAAAAAAATAGTACAGAGAAGATCAACCACCAACCATTCTGGTTTGTACCACATAATAGCTCCAGCAATCATCACACCAACAGATTGTATCAAATCAGATATAACATGCAGGTAAGCCCCTTCAATATTTATGTTTGATGGTTTGCTGCAACTATGGGATGCTGCTACCAGTTTCGAGCTCTCTTCTTCATTTCTTGGATGCAATTCTTGCATTTCATGATCGTGATCGTGACCATGATCATGACCGTGATCATGATCCTTGCAAGGACTAAATGAATGGCTATGGAGAGAATGATCATGCCCAAGCCACACAACTGAAATGAAGTTTATTATGAGACCAAATGCAGCAATAGCAAACATAAGCTTCCCATTCACTTTGGCGTTAGTATGAAACATTCTCTCAGTTGCTTCATAAATCAAAAAACCAGAGATTAGCCATATCAGCTGTACAGAAAGAAGGGCTCCTAAAACTTCAAGTCGGTGGTATCCAAAAGAATGTTCTTTGGTTGCATCCCAGCCAGACACCCAAACAGCAAAAAGAGAAATAGAAAATCCAACAACATCACTAAGCAAGTGAGCTGCATCAGTTAGAACCGCGAGGCTGTGGGCTTTCACCCCTCCGATGGTTTCCACTGCCATGACCATTACATAAAAGATTATGAGCCCACAGAGTTTCATACTCGACTTTGACCTTTGTCTAGAATCCAACAGACTATGCTCTTGCTCTGAGAATGAGCAAATAGGATTGCAAGAAAAATGAGCTCGATTACAGTTGCCATTGCATTTAGCTCCTAACAACTGCTTTATTTCAGACATGGAATCCTCCTGTTGCTCCATCTGTATCGATATGCATTATTGTTAGCCAACTGTTCAAAAGAACTACAAATAAGTAGAATTGCAGCATTTGAGTTGAGAGTGAATTGACAGGCCCACTCCCATGGCTGCCTCAGTGACATATATCAAAGTGGTGGTGGGAAAAGATTCAGTAGAATTGCACCCGGAAGTGCACGGGTGAAACCTCATAAGTACACCGTTTGAGATGTCAACAGCAAGAATAAGGAAACAAAACAGTAGACGGTAATACCTAGTTAAGTTGTAAGCAACCCAATGATCAGTAAATCTAAACAGTAAATTTTAGTTTGAAATGTACCCAAGAAAAGTTAATGCAGCATTATGGATTAGACACTTCATCATAGAGGTTCTATGATATACATGTTTCAGCATTATTTCTGAAGTGTATAATACATCATTTTTAAGCTTATAATATCTAAATTCACCACTTTTTTCCCAACAATATCAGATTCACATCATGCACCCCAGTCCCCACGGGTATGGCCTAGTAGTCAATAAAGTAGTTTGAGCACCATGAGATGTTAGGTTCGAATCCCAACAAAAGACAAAACACTAGGTGATTTCTTCCTATGTGTTCTAGCCTTGGTGGACAGAGATGATACGTATTCGTGGAATTAGCCAAGGACTAGGCCGGACACCACACATTTTAACTTTTTGTTATCAGATTCACATCCCTCGCAATTTGAACTAAAATCTGCCATCAGAAAACTGATATGGAAAGAGTCAAACTGCTGTCAACTCTAAAAACTACTAACTTGTTTAAAGTTTTTTGATCTGATCTTCAACTAATATTGATATAACTCATCATTCGAACTCCATTTCTTCTATACATTAATCCCAGCACAGGGCAATCAACTAAAAAAAAAACATTTTTTGTGTTCAAATATAGATCAACACAACAATCATGACCCAATATAAAACCCCGAAAAAAACATTATTTCAATCACGGGGGAATGCTTGAAACTCCGAATAACCAATACTAAGATGACACAGAAGCGAAACAACAACTAACAAAAAGATCGCAAACGCGAATTTGCAACGGATTTAAATTATTTTACCTGGATTCAGAAGCAATATAAAGGCCGGCAGGGGAAGCTAGGGCTTCTAGCTGTAAAAGAATAAAATGAGAAAAAATTGAAGAACCATTGTTGTAGAGTATATAGGATTTGCAGAGGCGGAGTCAGAGGCCAATCATTAAGGCGCTGAATGGGCACACCAAAATTGATTCTGATGGAAGAATCAGGGTGGCTGGAAAGGAAAGCTAAGAAGAGGCCACCAACATTTGCTTTTTCATTTTCTCAAATTGTTATGCTATATATATAATTATTTTTCTTTTACTATTTATATAACCTCTCTGTTTTCTCGAGATATTAATACAAATTATTAGATGATTTTTTATATCGAAAAAAGAAGTTAAGTCGGAATAAGAGATTGTGTATTCTTATTTACATTTTATCTTATGAAATTGTATCGTATGTATAATTGTTATTTTTTCATTAAACAATTAATTTTACTTCAAATCCATGTACATAAATTTTAATTAAAACATAACTAAATATTACTAATATAACTAAAAATACTTTTTTTCTAGTTGACCAAAGAAAACAAAATACTATTTTTGTGTTTTTTTACCATCCATTTGTAAGACGAAATACTTGTATATGTCATTTAAAAGATTTGTGCAATTTCAAATTTTTGATAAACTATCACAGGCCGCAGGCGACAAACTTTTTGGTAGCAACATAACACTATTTTTGGTACAATAAAAATAAAATCTTGTAGTAAAAATAGATATTTTATTAATACACAAACTTTTTAACGAATTCTCTATTGTCTTTTCTTTTTATTAATGCTTTTTTGACTTTGAAAAAAAAAATCTCATTTTTTCTATCAATATATTATTTTTTATATACATTTCCATAATAAAAAATTGTAGTAGTTAAAGTTTATTTTAAAAAACCAAAAATTGACTCATGGAACAAGAAATTATTTCCGCATCAAGGACTAATAGATTTTTAACGTCTAATTAGATCAATTCTCTACTAGACTTTCTAGGTTAAAATATTTTATTAACTCAACAATGTAATACTAGATATTATATATCTACTGCACGTACTTAATACACATATACTTATGTTTATAATAATATCTATGTATACACATTTTATCCATGTAGTAACTAATTTCAAATAAAAAATATTCTTTTAACTCAGTGATATAATAATGTCATGATAATAATTCCCATTCAGTTAGTCTATCAATAATTAACAATTTACCTTGTAGATCTAATAACAAATTTTACATATTGCTTATAATCTAACAAGATTCTGAAGCATCATATATTTTTAGCTTAAATTACTTTGATATGATTATTAGGAGATTATTAGTAGATTTGTTTAATCAAGTCATTTGATCGCGGGAAGGTGAACTTTGTAAAAGTGCTAATTTGGTTGGGAAGAATAGGACTTCTGACTCCAAGCCTATCCTATCCGAAATTTTCAGTTATTGATGTAGTCTCTTAGTTCATACAGGGTGGAGATAATGGGGTCGATCCATGGATTTTCCTTCCTTTTCTTTTGCCGCATTTCACTTAAAAGGTTGAAGGAAGACAGTGATCAAGGTGTTCGCAAGGGCCAACTTAATCCTCTTCCTTAGAGATCTCACATGAGGGAACCCTGGGAGAGCCGCCGACTTCAACTACCGTCCATGTACGATCCACACTAGATCTGACCAACTGCCCATTCTAACTCCTCTACGTTCTTGACAACCGATCTTTGTCTTAGCACGTTTCAGTTCTCTTCCCTAATAATTAGAAAAAGTGAGCCACCGGTTCAGGTACAATATACTATCATTACCACCTGGACAATTAGACATCCAACTCGTAATCACAACGAGCTCAATCAAGCATTATATCGAAACTATTCCAATACTTCTCTATTTATTTATTTTTTGTCATCACGAAAGATAGATACTATTAATTAAAAGAAAACATTAATACAAGGATGTTCGACCTGTGGCCATTCTGACCCAACAGTATTGCACAAAAAAGTATTAATGAAACTACTAGTAGCTACGTTTGGCATCGGTACAAATTGTTGCTTGATGCCTCTTGTTGTCCAGGAAAAAGGGTGATTTCTCAAAAAAGGTGATTGAATCCAAAACGTCTCTATTCAAAGCATGTCTTGCCAGGAGATCCGCTACACCATCAATTTCCCTATACGAATGCTCCACGACAACATTAGTTAGCTGGTGGAGGAGCCACTTGCAATCATGTAAAATGTGAGTGAAAAGTAACGCTGATGTGTGCAAAAGAGTAATAATATATATCTTGAACGTCAATCTCAGCTATCAACGGCGTAATATGACACTCTAGAACAAGTTTAAGCCCATTGAAAAGTGCAAGTAGTTCAACTATGACGACATTGACAGCAACACAAGAGTTCATGAATCCTAAAATCCAATGACTCGCAGAATTACATATAACTTTTCTAATCTCAAATACTTTTATAATTATTCAATAATATTAAGGTTCAGTTTATTTTCATTAGAGTGTTAAAATGTTGATGTGAAGCTGTATTTCTATTAAGCATTTGAAAAATATTTGGATAAAGTTTTTAAAAGAGAAGTTTGAAGATGATATATTTGTTCAAAATTTGAAAAAATGAAATAACATTTGATGTCAGAAGCAAGCTTTAAATATATTGGTTTCGACCCGCAAAGTCTCAATTTTTCAATAAAATATTACCTAAACGCCAACTCAAGTGAAAAGGAAACCCTAGATTTTGATTTATAGTAGCAAAATTCACAAAGAGCCACACGAGGGAGGGTCAAGGGCTGCACAAGTTTCATCGACTCCGACATCGGAGTTTGCAGCCCTCTCCGCCCCCAAAAATATCTCACTCTTCTTTATCCAACCAATTATTTCACATCATCATCTAATCCCCACCCCCAAATTACCATAAAAATCAAACCTTTATGGATTCTTGGAAAAAACTGTGACCCCATTTTATTGTTTTTCCATTTCTGCATTTTCTTGTATTTTTAGGTTTTATTTAGGGTATTATTGAGACCCCCACTAGGAAAAAAGGAGGAGGAGAAAGGGAGATGGCTCAAAATGGGCAGGGGATAGAACCTGCGGTTCTTGATGACATAATTAACAGGCTATTGGAGTTTAGGAATGCAAGAACTGTTAGACAGGTTCAGCTTTCAGAGGCTGAGATTCGTTCTCTCTGTACTGCTGCAAGAGCAATCTTTCTTCAGCAGCCCAATCTCTTGGAGCTTGAAGCCCCTATCAAGATCTGTGGTAAAAATCTTTTTTTTTCTTAACCTTCTTGTTTTACTTTGTTGGCACAGACGAATCATTATTACATGCATGTTCATATTTGCATTTGAGTTTGTGAAACCCCTGGTAGTTGTAAGGCTTGAAGACCTTAAATTTGTCTAGTGAATGTTATTCCGCGCTGTTAAATGTGAAAAAATGTTGATGAATTTGAAAAATTAGTTTCTTTGACCTGAATGAAACTTGTGGGGTATTGGCGAGGGTCTTCTCAATTCTTAGAGCATGTGTGACACAGGAAAAGATGAAAAGCTGTTTGTTCATTTTGAATAGTTTTTTTTTTTCAAAAAAAGTTTCAATGGTTGATTGCACAGTTTGTACACTCATCCACTATGGTGTCTTACTTATAGGGATGTAGCTTGCCATTTTAATGTAAATGCGGAATATATTTGTAATATGGGTATACTCGTGGGATACAGTTGAATAGTGTATCTGCTTTTGGATATCATTGCTATGATATGTCACATGACAGAGCCCTGCTCCTAATGCTTGTCTTTTTGCCTTTAGTAAGTAGCACGGCCAGTGTTCAGGAAAGTGAGTGCTTCATCGCTTAAAGCGATGAAGCGAAGCGATGCGAGCCTTCTATGCTTCACAGGCTAGAATGAGTATGTGAGCGCTTCATCACTTAAAGCGTGAAGCGGGGCCTTATCGCTTTTTTCCGCTTCACGCTTCCCTGAACACTGACTGCACGGCTAAAGAAAGAGATTGCTGAAAGAGTGAATTACTTGAAAGACAGTAGGAAATTGAACAGATGTAGAAACTTAGTTCAGAAAATTTGTAATTAGGTTTTGTTTGCTTGAGACTTTGGGATAGAGAGTACCCTTCCTAGAAGGTGGCTCATCATCCTAAAGTGATCTCTAGGTGTAAATTTTTGGTTGTTAATGGTAGTACTTCACGGTTTACCCAAAAAAAAAAAAGTAGCACGGCTCTTTATTTGTTTACCTGTAGTTTGATAAGATTACAAGGCTCTTGATTAATCTGTTTGGCTGTAGTTTGATAGGATGTGCTAGAAAAGATAGAGTGGAGTCCTTACGTTTTCCTGGAGATTGTTCTTCTCTTCTTGAAAGAGTGAGAATTTAGTCTCTCGATATGTTTACTTGATGTGCTTGCTGAATTGCTTCGTTGTTCATACTTCCCTTGAGATTAGGTTGTCATTATTATAATAATTTCTCATATTGTTTCTATCTTTCACATCTTTTATCAGGAAGTATGTTTATTTCATAACAAGATTCTTTTCCTCATCTGTTCACCTCTTCAGTAGATCCATTTCACTTTTCTGTTTCTTTGTTAGGGGATGGTTGAGGCAATCTGTCATAATCAATCTTTGTATTTGGTCAAACTAATTAGCCTATCTCTTTTTTTTTCTTTCTGAATTCTAGGTGATATTCATGGACAGTATGGTGATCTTCTGAGGCTTTTTGAATATGGTGGATTCCCACCCCAGTCTAATTACTTGTTTTTAGGGGACTATGTGGATCGGGGCAAACAGAGTTTGGAAACTATATGCCTTCTACTTGCTTACAAAATTAAATACCCAGAGAACTTCTTTCTATTAAGAGGGAATCATGAGTGTGCTTCTATTAACCGGATATACGGATTTTATGATGAATGTAAGCGCCGATTCAATGTGAGGCTGTGGAAAGTCTTCACTGATTGTTTCAACTGTCTTCCCGTGGCAGCTCTCATAGATGATAAAATCCTTTGCATGCATGGTGGCCTTTCTCCTGATCTAACAGACATGGATCTGATACGAAATTTACCTCGTCCAACAGATGTTCCCGATTCCGGTTTGCTTTGTGATTTACTTTGGTCAGATCCTAGTAGGGAAGTTAAAGGTTGGGGAATGAATGACAGGGGCGTCTCATATACCTTTGGTCCTGATAAAGTGGCAGAGTTCTTGATGCAACAAGATATGGACCTTGTTTGTCGTGCCCATCAGGTACTTCTGTTTGACTCGTGGTTTTCTCTTTTTCTAGTATTGAGTTATTTACTAGGATATTTCTTACCTAGGTTGTGGAGGACGGCTATGAATTTTTTGCTGAAAGGCAGCTAGTTACAGTATTTTCTGCACCAAACTACTGTGGCGAATTTGATAATGCTGGTGCAATGATGAGTGTGGATGAAAATTTGATGTGCTCTTTCCAGATTTTGAAGCCAGCAGATAGAAAACCTCGGTTCTTGTGAAGCAAAAGGTCATAGCTTATGTATGTGCTCTCCCAGTGGCACCTAAGGTTTGTGTACTTGCCGCATTGTCATTTATTCCATGAAAAATCCAACATGATTCTCTGCAATGATATTATCAATCAACCTCTGTTTTGGATTGATCTTGTTTCTGTGCCATAAAACTAGATGCCTATGCTGATATCATGTTATCCATACGTACTAGGGTTGCAAAGAGGTTTGAGCCATGCATTTCCCCTTCTTTTTAAAAAATATGTTTATGGGTTGCGCTGGTCATGTCCCACCTCTTCTAAACAGACATGTATGTTATTTGCTGATATAATTTGCTTTGTAGTTCATTCATATTGACTATTCTTTAACTGGCGAAGTCTACCTGTTTCAAGACCTAAATCTTAACCATGTGTAATGACACTATTTTATGTGGCTTAGTTTACTGTCATTAATACCTAAAGCTTAACTAGACATAGTGATTCCATTTATTATCATAATGTTGTTTTGCATTTTACACACTTCATTTTCCAGCAATCCTTTTAAACATATCTCTATCAAAATCAACACTTCTTTCTGCTCATCTCCTTGCAAGTCAAGGTAGAGTGCTACTCCCTCAATAGTAACAAAGTTACTGAAATAGTTTTCTAGTGGTATGGTATCCTCTATCATTGGTTTATGAATAACCACATTTTTTAATGATAGAATGCTCATATTTCTTCTTCCTAATTTCATATCCAACCTTCATTGGTTGAACATGTGACTTATTGTGTGCTTTAACTACTCTAATCCTTTTTTTAGGGTCTATTCCGAGGAGAAATTTTGCTATGAAAATTTTATCTTTTCCCTTTCCTTTCAGAAGACTCTTTCAACAAAAAGCAGACAAACACTCTAAAAATCAGATACTTAATTATAATAAACACTTCAAAATACTTTAAATGAAAATTGTGTTGAGCATTAGGAAATTTAAAAAATGTGCTTCAAAGTTCAAAGTGACCTCTTCCCTTTCTCACTTCAATATTTGGAGTGCACTATGTTGTCTCGCTTAATCATACGTTTATCCTTCTTTATTACTTCCTTGATTAAACTGAATTTTAAGTTGCCCACCATCTATTTCTAAAACTTATAAGATTATGTAAAGTGACACATAATATGTCAAGGCTGTCAGCTGAGTTGTCAAGCTTCTCCGCAGATGAGAACTTTCATGTCCTTTTCCTAAAAATGCAGTTGATTAGTTGATTTTGTTATATTTCCACATCCACACTTTTGTCACCCTTCATTGTCAATTTAATGCATTATTGTCGAAGGTGACTTTCTTTTGATGAAGAAAGACATAGATTAAGAATATATGTACACACACATGTAATTCAAGAAAAGAATGATAAAGAGAAACAATAATTGTATGGAACAAAGGTTTTTAAATCAAGTTCAAAACATTTTAAGTCACTGATTTAGACACAAAAATGCAGTTTTAACTTTTTTGGATGACGGAGAAATTTTGGGCCAACCCTCAGGACCAACTACAATTTTTGAAACTCGGGGATAATGGACCAACTACAAATTTTGAAACTCGGGGATAATGGACCACCTCCTTTCTCAACATAAATTCCAGGCTTAGTTTGCATAGTGAAGTCTTAATTTTTCTTGTTCAATTTATGACTGGCTTTTATGCTAAATTTCTAGTTTCCTATTGTTAAGCACTAACATATTTGGCCATGAAATTCCTTAACTTAATGCATTACTCTGTTAGCAATATTTATGTTGTAGTACTGTTCTCTTCTAGATAGCATCCATGGGCAGGCTCACGCTAAAGTGCCCAGTGACTTTACTCAAGTGTCCGTCCTGCCTGTGCTACTCCAAGTTTCAGGGCGTGTGTCTCAACCGTCCTCTATCAACACCACCTTCTTGGAATACTAATTCTTAGACACTGTCGTTTATCAACACTACCTTCTTGAAATACTTATTCTTTGTAAAGTCAATCTTATGTAATTATATTATTACAGCAAGAGAAGTTTCTAATTCAAAATCCTCTTCATTTGATGAAGGCCATACTGTCTCTTTTTTCTACAAGTTAAATGATCATACCTTTAAGTGGGGTTCATGTGGAATCTCTTACTCTCGGTGACCTTTTTTCCCCCTTTCATTAAGAAGTCATGCAAAATCATCAGATTGAATGCAGTCATGTACAATACATAGAACAACCTATGAAACGAAAAGGAAAAAGGATGTCCAATACTTGGAATTTGGCACATCAGCTATTTAATTTTGGCTACGTAATCTCTATAGAAATGATACTTTACCATGCCAGGTTAACCATGGATTAAAATTTAAATCGATGGTTTATTTCGTTAGGTCTATACTGAGGTGTACTTTGTATTGTTGATCACTTCATCCTTTAGCATGACTATTCTTCGGGTATTTTATCTAAGTCGTAAGGCTTTGTTCTTTTTTCATTAATGTGAATATTGTCGCTGAAAATGTGTACGTTTAATAATTGTGCTCCTGTTTGAGTTATATGAGCAAAAGATTCTTAAATTTCATTCCTTGATTTACCACCTCTTGTGCTGAATTCAGCCCGTCTCTTCATCAAAAAAAAAATTCAGCTTTTGCATAGTTATGCATGATGTAGAAATTTTCTGTAATTTGGTATTCTAAAGATGGTTATGTTTCGCAGAAATTTCTTATGTGCTGGGAAAGAGCAGTTGAAGATGCTGGCTTCTGTAATGTTTGTCATACAAGCATGGTTTCGAATGGGAAAGCAGGTGGTTCAGTTCAGGACCATGAAAATTGACTTTAACTGTAGTTTGAATGGAGGCCTCAAAGCCAGAATACTTTTCCTCTGTTTTTCTTGGTGGGTCGTTTATCTTTTTTATATTTGCTCGTGCAATCTATGATTTGACGTGTAAATACATTCTGTTTGTAATCTCAGTTGCAATCTTATTAAGTGGTTGATACTAAAAAGTTTGCCCTTTTCAGCCATCTTTCTAATTAGTTGTGAGCTGAATGGTTTGCTAGTTTCTACTTCATTATCTTGTGGTTTTTTGAGAAAAAGTTGTGTTACTGATTACTTCTAATTATACAGCCAACAAAAAAGGAAATATAATAGAGAGGTGAATTCAAGATTTAGGGGTCGTTTGGTTGGGAACAAGTTATTCCAGGATTAGTTATTTTGGGATAACTTATCCCACCATGCATATGGGATAACTTATTTTATCACTATGATATAAATGGTGGGATAAGTTATCTCAAACATAGCAACCAAAAATAATTTTATTCCATCATTATTTATTTTTATCTCTCATACCAAACGATCCCTTAGAGTTTGTTGTTCAGAATGAGTGTGATCTTGTTATATTTTACTATGATGGAAGCTATTAGTCACTTTTTGAAAAATATTGAGTCAAAATAAGTATCAGTGACTTCTAGTTGTATGGGTTGTCTGGTTACGTTGGGGGGGGGGGGTATGTATTCATGTAGCATATTTCGCTTTGGGAAAATCCTTTTGGCTATAATTTGGCCAGGTAAAAAGATATGTTCACACTCACTATAAACTAATTTGTTTTAAGATATTTTTGCCCTTTAACTTAAATATTGAATATATTCTTCAATTATGGTTACGTGGGGAGGGGGGGGGGGG
>JAJOOO010031799.1:0-16930 GCA_029582685.1 Solanum piurae
TTAAAATAAATATTGATGGCCAAATTGGATTTCAAGTAGCATTATTTTGTTTAAACAAGTCACTTCTTTAATTTATCAATATGTTTTGTGATTGAAATAATTGAGATTTCTTCATATTTAATCAGAGGCTTTCAATTTGAACCATTGAGAACGTGAATGATTTAGTTAGGAATATCACTCCCAAAAAATGAATCATGCAATGTGTAAATTTGAATTTAATCATATTGAATAATGTGACATTTTAATTTTTAGTCGGTCAATAAAGTATTTTTCATGTAAATTTGAAACAAATTAATTTTGAGACTTTCTTCTAGTTTTCTTAATGATGATTTATAACATAAATTTATACTTAATATTTTAAGAATATGTTATCTGTGTGTTATAATACTGTTAGCACAAAAAAAGAATGAATATAAAACTCAAGCATAATAACAACTTAATGGACTCGCCATTTAAATGCTTCAATGTGAAACAATTATTTCTTGTGGGGTACATGTTAAAAAAAAAGTGTTAATACAAATGTTCAGTAACTTATCATCATTGTGGTAATTTTCTAGTGCAAATATAATTATATATTTTTACTTATCCATTCCAATATGATTCAAAACAAGCAAAATGTAAATATAACTAACAAAATTTTGATAGTTAAAACTTTTTTCCATTTTTATCAACAGTAAAGAGCTTCAAAGGAATATTCCTGCATAATATAATAAAGGAAGAATTAGTCATATAATTTCATAATTCCATTATTATAATTTATAAGTACTATACGTTTTTTTTTTTTTTACGTTGTATTACTAAAATTCACTATATTTTTTAATGTGTATGGAGTAAACTTGCATCAATACAATAGCCAAAAATGTAAATTATATAGTAGACAAGTTTTATAATGCCACGATCTCAATCGAAAAAAATATATAATAAATTTGAAACCTAAGATCACTTCTTCAACTAACTCAGACAATTTTCTTAATTATTTCCTCTTTTTTACTAGAACTTTTTTTAATATTCAATTATATTTTACTTCTTAGAGAAAAAAGTTTTTGGAGGAAGAGTTGTTTTGGGTGGTTCGAATGTCCAGGTCAGATGCCACGTAGATAAGTAAAAAAGGGGTACTTTGCGTGTTTTCTACTCAATAGAATCCTCGTTGTCTTTAGATCCACGGTGATGTGTCACTACACGTGGCACAATATTTTACCCTCTATGTCTAATAATACTCGTCTAGTACTGACTTTACACCCTTCTTAAAAAACTATAAATAGAAGGGTAAATTTACTATATCACTCTTTGAATATAATAAATATAATGTCTTGAAAAATGTAATAGGAAAATAATTATAATTAATGATAAAGGTAAATTATGAACTAAGTGTAAAATTATTTATCGATTTTATAAAACGGATAAGTATTATTAGATATTTAAAATAATATAATAGACAATTATTATTGGACGGAAAATAGTATTTTATATTTTGAAAATATGGATGAGAAATGATTTGGGAAAATGAAATGTGATAATTAAGAATGCTTGTGTATTAAGTTGAGATGTGCCGACCAATATTATGAGTTATGTGACGTTCACACGTGACAATACCCCGCTCTTTTTTCGCCTTTTCCTTTGTCATTGTTTTCGGCCGGTCGGTTTTTTTTAAAAATCATTATAGGGTGAATCCTATCGATTTCGATTTTGGGTCAATCATTTTAAATTGATAATCTAAATTGAAAAAAAAAGTTATTGATTTGGTAATGATTTAGATGTTTATGGTTTTTTCAATCGAATTATTGATTCTATAATGGTTACGAGCACTACTTTATTTTAAGAAGGTGAAATTACTGGGCTACAATAGCTTATTGTATTAAGAGTGTCCAAAATATGTTATTTAATTATTCTGTATATCATTATACTTATATATACGGTATTTTTTCCAGACACGAAAGATTATTTGTAATACAGCTACTTTTTCATGTTTAGTGACCTACATGGAAGATTACTGACCGAATGCTTAAACTTAAAGAAATCGTCACTTCCAAACTATAATAAAATTTCAAATGTTTTGATTTGTTTTTATCGATAAACAATGAAGCCAATAACGTATTCTAATTAAAAGGGAACAAAAAAAGGAAATTTATAACTTTATTTTCAAAATTTGTTGATCTTTACAAAGTTGCTATCCACAAATAAAAACAATTCTCCAAAATATGAAAATTATGGGGTAGATCATAATAAGAATATCTTTTATATCATTTAAGAATAGAATATAATTACTTTCTAAATCAATTCATTGCTTAAAATCATCTAAGAATATACCAAATGAGATTTCATACCTTTAATCGTAGTTAAATTATTTTGTAATCAACTAGTTAACAAAAAAATTAATTTCCTTTCTTATTTTGAATTGTTAACAAAAGATTCCTTCTAAATTTGAATTGTTATCTAATTTGACACTTAATTACTTAAATATCTATTTAGTGTAAACTTGTAAGTGTTAATTGCTTACACATTTAAAAGGATTTCTAATAGTATCTTGATTACTTAAAAACATATCAATTTTCAAGATAATTGTATAGAGATTCCTTCTTCTTTAAAGGTTACAACAATTAACCCCCAATTAATTATAGTAAAAAGAATCAAGTTTTTGTTCTAATATAAGTTTAAATTTTGGTTTCGTCTATGTCGCACCCACTCTCACTCCTCATATTATATATAAATGCTCTTGAATATATTACTTTTTTATCAAACACTAAAAAATAAATTTTAAGTCACTTTTTTTTTATATTTTATTGGAAAATAAGTATTAAAAAAAACATTTTCCTTTCTCATTAATTAATCATCATCATTTATCATGATATGACACATAACTTGATCTAGTACTTATATTATTAATTTCTTTTGCTACCTCCTCTTAGCTAAATGTTAGGTATAAAAATTGCAATTTAGGACCACAACATTATAGTTAATAAAAAACATGTACTATTATAACCTACTTATATTATATATATGTAAGGCCATCATGCTTGACACGATACACGTTCGAAACCTTTCATGCAAAAGTAAAATTAATTAGCTCATATAATTCAAGACACACGCACAAAAAAAAGAATAATATGAGGAAGATCTAGATGGAGAAAATTCATGATAGTCGTCAGAAAATTACATTGCTTAACTAGGTTAAAATTTTAATTTTATATCTATGTACATTATTTTCTACGTGTATCTACTTTATATATATTATGACACTCCTTAGTAAAAAAAATTATTCCGTCACTAAAAAATTAATAAGATGTTTAAGTAAAAGATCAACAATTTTAGCTTAACCAACAAATTAAATACGTAGTACTAATGAGGTCCACAAAATATTAAAGAACAACATTTACTTAGTTTTACGGCTTTTAATTTATATCTTGAGTACTATCAATGAATTGAATGTACTTTTCCATTTTGTATGTAGCAATTTTTTTTTCTTTTATGATTATCTTAAATGTACAAATTAAACCAAATGGAGGAAACTAACTTATAATTATTAATCCTATATATGTCAATTATAAAATTTTCACTTTGATGAACTTATATATACATTGTTGTATATATGCATATATATTTTATTCGTTACCATAAATGAACTTTGGTATATAACGTGTGCCTCACCGTTCCACGTTCTAGTAAATTTTTTTCTACCAAAAATAAATATATTAAAAAAAGTTAGGTTTTGCATATTGTGTCCATGACACCCAATACCTAACTAGGAAAATAGGAGTGACAGTATTAAATAAATTAAAAATAAATAAACAGCTTCCATTTACTTCTTCTCTTTGTCTAGTTGAAATAGTAGTAAGTCTCAATTCATTTCACTGCCTAAATCACGTGATATGAAGATTTTCATGTCCTTCAAGATATCCAAAAGGGTTTAAGTATAATATATTTAAATAAGGACAGATTTAAAATTTAAATATTATAATCTACTTTGCGATTTTCTTATATAATGAGGTTTCGAATATCGATAGATAAGAGAAAGAAGGAAGTGACATTTAACTTGAGAAGTTCGGTACCATTAGTAAGATCAATGATCTAAAATAAAGATTGAATGAAGAATCATTTTTCAGTAACAAGAATTGTGTCACCTTTTTATTTGGGAAACTTTCACAAATAGTCATTATAATAAACTTAATTATGCTCCATAGCTATAGTTTGCATATTATTTAGCAGTTATCTTGATGCATAATAGAAATAGAATTAATCAAAACTCATCAAGAGAATGTATATGTCTAACTCTGTCGACTGTCACCACATGCTTTTTGCACACATATAAAGTTTGATCTACAGATATTAAATTTTATTGAACTCATAAATATATTGTCTGATCTTTATTTTAAAATGTTTGAAAACTTTGCAAGCTGTTTATTTACTAGCAATTTTTAAATTGGACATGGCATACAACATCACGAGCATTACTTGACATATGTTCGTGGAAGCACAATCTTTAATTTATTCAAGCTGCAAGAATTAATAATGTATAATATTATATATTCTAATTATTATTTTTCTCTGTCATGTACTGTAGCACGACGTCTTTAATTAAATTAAATAATTCAATGATTAATTACTACCAAAAATCATAATATCCAAGTAGTTGGTGGGATACGTTAAACAATATTTAGTGGATATGCTAGCATAAACTATATATAGTCTAATTTATTTAAATACACGTTATTTCATGACCAAATGGATATAGTTTGACTAATAAAATTTTCATTTGAGAGAATAAATAATTATATTGAAATCAAATTGAAAAATGTTGGTTCGATTTATCAATCGAAGCATGAGATAATAAACCTTAATATTCTCGATCGTTTTTTAATTCAAAACATTATTTTATGTCAATTGAAATAGCAAGCAATGTTGTCTAATTCTGCTTTCATATTTTTTCTTTTAGAAGATACACGAGTAAACCAATCAATCTATTGATATCGAAAGACCTTAACAAATTCTTCTATTGTATCAAATATAGATCTTTTAAGGTTCGATTTTACATACGATGTATAAGAACCCATTCATACAAAAAGTATTCCCATTCATATGATCAATATAGGATCCATGCATCTATTATTATCAAAGTGAATAAATAAAATTAAATAATTATTTTTAGTATATTGAACAGATAAAAATGAACGGAAAATAATAACAACTCCATAACATCCCTATTCATATCAATGAAATGTTTGTGGGTTTGAGTAAAGAAACTAAAAGTTTCCAGCTAAAACTATCATATCTTATCCATTGAGTTAGCTTTAAGTGATGGAAAAATATTTTTAAATTTGCAACACTTTCCCACTTTTGCTCTTAATGGAGATAAAAAAGAAAAACAAGAAAACACAATTGTCTAAAAATAATATTTTTTAAAAATTGTGATGGGTCCCACTTTGTCCCGACAATCACGTGCATGCACATACAGAAAACACGTTCCCTAATTGGCGCCATTTATTCGGACGTGCCACGTCCTTAACGCCGTTAATATTTTAATCCGATAAAAAATTAAAAAATTATATCTTAATAATAACAAAAAAAATAAAATTTCTTCTTGTAGTTCTTTTTATTCCAAATAAATTAAGTAGGAAGAAATATTATCACCAATGAATAACAACAAGATTCTAGTTGGTTTAACGGGTTTAATTTTAAAAAAGTCTTAATTAAAAATGATGTTTAGTTTGAATACTTACCTAATTACCTAATCCAAAAAAAGATTTTATCTAAACTAATACTAGTACTAATTAAAAGTTAATAGAGAAAGAATGTTCTAATTGTTGGTATTAGCTGCCGAGACAAAATTTTCGCAATTTTCTTTTTAAAACACTACTGCATTTACGTATAAATTTTGATATCTTTTATGCATGGCAAAATAACACAAAGAAATAGGGTCATTTGGTTGAGAACAAGTTATCCCAGGATAACTTATTCCACCATGTATATGGGATAACTTATTCTATCACTATGATATAAATAGTGGGATAAGTTATTTCAAACATGGCAACCAAACAAGATGATTTTTTTTTTATTCCATCACTATTATATTGAATCCCTCACACCAAACGATAAGTGGTTCATAGGAGTAGAATAATCTAAGTAGACAGTGACCGTAAAAAGATTATAGGGATTCAAATTATATCATTAAATTTATTATAATAATATTTTACTATAACGTTTTAATTTTTTCATAATTTATTTCTCATGTTATATTTTTTCTATATAACAACATATCATCTATAATAACAATACACTCTCCATAAAATAGCTTCACTATGACTGTTTTTTAATAATATTTCATAATGCGACCGATTAATTATTTTGATAAATATTGTCACTCTTAACGAAGTTTTTTATTATAAGTATTTAGAGTGATGATGTTGCCACCTCATCGGCAGTTTTACATTGAATCGACAGACAGCCACGTCAGATTTATTGGTAACGGCAGTTAGAAAGACAATAGCGGCAGTTGAGTATTTATTTTGCCTGCTTTAATTCGAAGTATGGCGGGAAAGGGGTGGCACAATGTTCCCGCCAAAATCACACGGTGGGACCAAAGAATGTGGAATTGGGACCCACTAAGATTTTGACGTGGATATCAAGTTTTGGACGGCAAAAAAGATGGAATTTTACTAGAGGGTAAAAAGGGGATAGAGAATAAGTTCTATTGGAATAAAGATGCCAAATATAATATTAGGATAGTCTGATTTAACAATAATATATTCAGTATCATTTTATAAAATCATATATTCAGTGTAATTTTATAATTGAAGTTTAAAAAATATTATGCACACACATTTTATTATTACTATCTATGTGGAAAGAGAAACTTTTGGTTCAAAATAACTTTTAAAAAATAAATTGAATTAGTAAAATAGCAAAACATAAAATAAATGAAATAATAAATAGTAATACATATTTAAAGAATAAGACTACAGAAATAATATTGAGAAGAAGAAGAAGAGAGTAGGCTAGCTCACTTCCTCACTCATTTAAAGTGTTATAACACTCAATTACTTATTAACTTTCAACCTTCTATTTAAGTTTGATCTTAGTAGGTTGAAGTTGTAACATTAATTGTCTAAATAGTAGGTTAATTTATGAAAAAAAATTTGAATAATCATTTTTATTTTAATTTGTTTGTCTTCTATTTAAAAGAGATTTTTTTAATTTCATTTTTTCATATTACACGCTTAAGATCATAATATTAAATGATACTTTGATATATTAATATATCTTTGATATGTAATAATAAAATTTTAAAATCTTCTTTGTTTTCAACAATTTCAAACTAAAATCAGACAAATAAATTAAAACGAATCCACATTGACAAATGGCTTTTGGAAAAGATGAGAGGGTATAGGTACGAGGTGGATATGTGGGGGAAGCACAACAGTCGACACGTGGTGTCCACCTGACACTTTGGATTTTTTTGGTTTACTTTTTTCTGGATATTTTGATAAACCCTCCATTTCTCTATTCTTTTTAAACTCCCTGGCGCCAAACTTTAATTGGATTAGTTTTCTCATCTTATTTCCTTTTTAAAAAAAAAAAACAAAAAACTGTCGTAATTAATTAAATTAATAATTTTTAGTAAATAAAAAAAAGTTTTATTTTTATTTTTCGAAACTGTTTAAAAACAACAGAGTTGTTTTATGTAAATATTAAGCGTGGGTAAAATTTTGCTCGCCCTTTACACTAATCTAAAGGTCATAATTTGCAAATATTTCAGCTATTTTAATTTATTTGTTTTATTATTTTATAGGTTACTTTAAAGGATTATAAGATTAAAACATGTTTGATATATTCTACGTATTTTAATTTAAAATTATCTATTTTAAAAAAAAATTATATTAAATAAAAATCAGATAAATAAATTGAAACGAATAATAAATTAGATAGGGAATGTAAAAATGTAGAAAGGGAGTTGTTTAATTTTTGCGTGTGTTGGAGGGGCAAAATGAGAAACAGCGGCGCCGTGCATTTCACTTTGAACATGTCTCCATATAACATGATTCAAAAACATGCTTAGCATAATTAATTTCATTTTATTTGACCTAATCCAATCTCTATTACCTTATTCTTTAGATAATATAATACATTATTAGTCATGCAGCCATGGTCCCACATTCCCACTATAGTCATAACTCATAAGGAAAATAAATATTATTTTCCGTCCGATATCTAGTATTCGTATTGAAACTCGATCTAATTTGTAGGTTGTAGTACCTATTTTCGAAAGATGAAGCTCTCAACAAGATTATTCATAAATGATTTATATTATAAAAATTGATAATACTTCATCCGTTCACTTTTATTTGTCCACTTTAAACTTTACATATCATTTAAAAAACAATAATTAATATGATTATTCTTATCATGTTACCTATAATTGATATATATTCTTAGGACCTGGAAAATGATTAGGGAATAAACAATTACTACTGAGGATAAAACATAAAAATATAATTGTCTTTTCTTGATTTGTTAAAAGTGACAAGTAATGTTGAAATCTATTTTTGAAATACTGAACAAGTAAAAATAAATGGATGGAATATAAAATTACTTGCATAATCAATGTAGTTTAATTATGTGTAACTATGACATTCAATCTACTATTTTATCAACAAAAAGGATTGTTTATGTTATATACGCCCTTTACCTCTAATCTTAAAGTTGACAAGTTCGAATTATCAAGGAGGGATTTAATGTTTTTACTGTTTTACCAATTCATCAATAATATTTATCTTAAAATTTATCTTTAATTACTTTATAAGTGTCTTTTAGATGTGAAAAATATATTTTACATCATCATCTGTAGAATTTAAATTCTTCCGTATAACAGAAGGTTCCACTTGGAAGATTTCCAAATCATAAAAATAATAGAAAATAGTTTCCCTAATCGTACAAGATTAAGTTTCTTTTGTTAAATAGGTTAGTTAATAACCTCTATAGTCAAAAGTATTAGCACGTGAAGGTTTTAGTCCACTAATTAATTAATTAATTATTATCAGTATGAAAAGAACCAAAATACATCATGAGAATATTCTATTTGAGTCTTTTTAAGGACTCATTTAAATTTATGGGTCCAGTTATATGGAATGCAAGTGGCAACCATTATATGCACCATATCATAAAACTTTATTATAAAGTTTTTTTTACGTGGGGTTATATAAGTGGCTAAGAAAACGTAGTAAATTGGCAAAGGTACAAAATATATGTTTTTTTAAATAAAAAAATTGACTTGGCTTCCAAGAATAGATGAGAGGTGACATGAAAACTTGGTGGTGATTTGATTGGGTAAGTATTGGTGACACAATTAAAGTCACTCTTTTGTTAACAAGATCTATTTAACCGGTATGGATTATGGTGGTATGGTGGTATGGTAGAGATCCTTTTAATCTTAATTAGAGATTTTGTGTTCGGGTCTCTGAGTATGAAAAAAATCTTATTGAGAACTTCGTCTTCAAATATGAATCATGCAATTATACAAATTCTGATTTAATCTATTCTCAATATGAGTAGTCGATATAAATTTTCATCATTTTCATCCTTAATCAGAGATCTAGTGTTCGAGACCCCAAGAATGAAACAAATCTTACTGAGAACGTCGCCTCCACATATGAGTCCTGCAAACTACAATATACAAATTCCGATTTAAGCAGTCCTCAATATGAGTAGCTGACATAAATTTTCATTATTTATTAGAGATTTTGTGTTCGAGTCCTCAAGAATGGAACAAATCTTATTGAGAACGCGACCTCTAAATATGAGTCCTACAATATACAAATTTTTATTTAATCCATTCTCAATGTGAGTAGCCGACATAATTTTTCATCATTTTCATCCTTAATCAGAGATCTTGTGTTCGAGTCCCCAGAATTAAATAAATCTTATTGAGAACATCGCCTCCAAAATGATACAAATTCCGATTTAATCAATCCTCAATGTGAGTAGCCGGCATAAATTTTCATCCTTAATCAGAAATCTTGTGTTTGAGTCATTGAGAATGGAAAAAATCTCATTGAGAACGTGACCTCCAAATATGAGTCCTACAATATACAAATCCCGATTTAATCAGTCCCCAATATAAGTAGCTAGACATAAATTTTCATCTTTTTATGCCATCTCTGTCGGATATTTATATCATTTTGTCATTTCTTTTGGTCTCTAGCTTTGCTTGCATAAATATTTACACTTTCTTTAGATCACTTGCAAATATTTACTCCCTCCGTTTCAAAAAGAGTGGTCTAGTTTGACTTGACACTGAGTTTAAGAAAATAAAAAAGATTTTTGAATCTTGTGGTCCTAAATTAAAGTTATGTCAATTGTACAAAATTGACCTTTAATCTTGTGGCCTTAAACATGTCACGTGGAAAGCTGAAATTAAAATGTTACCTAAAAAAGAAAAAGGTCATTCATTTTGAAACAAACTAAAAAAAAGAAGAGAGTTATTCTTTTTGAAATAGAGGGAGTAATATAATTTGGAGCATGTTGCATGGAGACGGAGTTACAAGAAGGGGTTAAATTAAATTTCCTTCGGTAATTGATAGATAAAAATATATTTTTTACTTATAAATAAATATCTAAATTATTGGATTCTCCTCAACGTCAAGAAAATTTCTAGTATAGAGGTACATGTTATTTGATAATTTGCTTTAGGGTCACACGTTTGAATGTTAGGTGTAGCAATTTTAGCATATTTTTAAAATTCCTAACTTCATCATTTATATTATGGTTGGTAGTTAATTGAATATTAACTCGTTATTTTAAAAAATAATATTTGCTATATGTTAAATTTTCTTGACCAATAAGATATGATATGTAGGTGTGAAATGAAGAATATTACAAAATAATTTATGGACTATCCGTTTTTTCGAATTTAAAAATAATTAGTGTTTGAAAATTTGTTTAAATTATGTAGCAACTTTTATGCAAAAATAACATGACGATTTCATCCTTAAACAAGTGAAAACCCAAAATATTTTCATGAATTTTTTTACATTCATGACATGTCAAGGATTTCAAAATTTATATATATATATATATATTTCAATGAATTTTGAATCTGCGGAAACTTTTTTAATTACAAGTCAGAAAAATAATTATTTTTGAATTACCCCCAAAATAGTAGGTGTCCATATTAATAGTTATAATATTTTTCATGATATAATGTTCGAGTCACCTTAATAAGTATATCAGCCTCGACCAATAGTTAATTAAAGTTTCAGGCTGACTAATCTAATACTCTCTTAAAAAAGATGAATTTGCCAAAAATATACTATACGTAAAGACTAACAAACCTCCAATAAGACTTAAAAGAGAATTGGAAAAACAATTTAAATCACGTGGCTATAAATCAGTAATAAATATGACGGTAAGTTTTGCAACTCTAGTAATTAATGGGGAAAAATATAGGGCGGTAGCTCAATTAATAATTGACTCATCCTCTACTCCCTCATATAAAAAATAAAAAATAAATGTCCTTTTAGTTTATTTTACGCTCACTAAGAAAAATGATAAATGTAAGGTATAATTTATGAAATTATGATCTTTATTTATTACTTTGTGGATATTTCTTGAAAACTAATCACTATTAATCCATACTCCCTCTATCCCTAATTACTTGTCCACTTTTGAATTTGCACACCTATTAAGAAAATAATTAATGACATAATGAGTTTACCATTTTACCCCTATTAATTATGAAATTGATGAAAAATTCTATATTTTTCAAAATAATTAGTCATTTAATTGAGGATATAATAGGTAAAAAGAATTTGTCCTTTCTTAATTTGTCAAAATGGACAAGTAATTAAGGACAACTATAAAAGGAAAAGTGGACAAGTAATTAGAGACATAGGGAGTACTTATTTTGAGACAAATGAAGTATATATATATCGAGTGTGAGTTCACACATCTATGTTTCAATATTTAAAAAAAATATAAAACTACTATATATGATCTTGGGGGAGCATGGGTTCACGTGAACCCGATGTCCCCTCCTTGGATAAGCCTCTGATTCAATCGATGTCAATATTTCTGATACGTAATATAGATATATAGAATTACAAAAAAATTCAAAAAAAGAAGAAGATAAGATATATTCTCATGCAATGTGTTTAATAATAAGAACCTAAATCGACTAAATTTAACTCTTTGTTGTAGTTTATTCATTTTCTTCAAATTCTGAATCCGTCCCGCGATTGAGCTCGTGTGGTGTGTTCATCGCCAAGTAGTGTTCTTCTTTGCCTTTCAAAAATAGTATATCTAAAGAGAAACTTAATTTATAGCCAATTTACTTCAGTCTACATATTGTAGTTGAATCTTTTATGAACACTGATGAATAATATTATTAATGGAAAAATTAATAGGGCAGGAATAAAGTTTTTTTTTTTTTGGATGGGTTGGTTAATTATGGCTCATTAATTCGTGGAAAAAATAAAGCCTTTCGTTTTAGAGAAATTGTCATATTTCATATTACTCGACTCCTATTAAGTCGACACGTACTATTTAAAAAAAATTGAATTAAAGATAAAAAAAAGTGTTATAGAATCATACACCTCTTAACTTGTTTAATATAAACATCGAATACACCTAAGATGTATTAACAATATTGTTTAGCCATAGGGCTAAAAAAAATTAGACATGATAGGTGGTAGCACATGTTAAGATTTATATGTCCCCAAATTCAAGAAATGAGCCCTAACCTTATTGGTCTGAACAGAAGTAAACATTTATAAAAATATAATAAATTAAAAGCAAATCAGTATGGTTAGATTTATATGTTGAATTTTAATTTACTTAGTAGAATAAATAATTTACAAAAAATCTTGGAGATGTGATGGTCCAATCTTTAGTGGGGTACAATATAATTTTTTTTACCATGAGAAATTCCCACCAAATAGGTTGATATATATTCATGTACAGCTATTCTACATTGAAAAAAATAATTACATCATCACAAATGAGAAATTTTCAGACATGATGTTTCGATGCATTACTGGCTAAATGACTTCTAGGGGGTCTACGTTACAAGTGTGTTCGATTGATTTCTTACCATCAAGTCATGCTATTTAATAATATTGAAAAAATAGTAGCATAAGATAATAACTAGTATAAAATATTGGTCGCCTTTGAAAGCCTCAACCGATAATGACTTTTTTTTTCCAGTATCATTCTGATTTTATCTGATGTCTTCAAAGATAAGCGAGGAGTTCGTTGAATAACCTTTATTGAAAAAAACACATTGTATATATAAGGTTATATACATCTATAATTATTATTTTTTATATATAGAAATGTAGCAAGTAATATGAAATAAATGAGTAATTGATAAAAAGAAATCCTTTGACCACAATGGCAGGCCAAAGTACTCCCTCCGTCCCTATTTACTTGTCCTTTCTTGTTTTGTCAAAAAATGACAGGTAAAAAGAGAAATCAAATTAGAATATATTTGACAAGTAAATAGGGACGGAGGGAGTAGAAAACTTGACCAACTTAGAGACTTGCTATTTTTGAGGAACAATAAATTGGGAAGTGGATCTTCTTGTTGCAACAATAAATTGTAACAGTAAATGCTAACAAAATTTGTTGGGTATTTTGCAGTTAACTAGCTATCTTCCTTAGTTTTGCAGTGAGTTGGGAGTAGAGCAACATTGAATTTGTTAGTTATTTTTAGCTCAAAATGGACAAAACTCATTTATTCCCATCATTTTGACTTAGTAGAAATAGCCACTTTTTGGATTATTTTTTTTGAAAAATAACCACTAAATTTGGATTTTTAAAGAGGGGAAACTCTACTAGTAGCTATATTTTAATTACGATAACTGAAAAGTGGCTATTTGTGAATTTTATTCGATTTCTCTCCATATAGGGCTCAATGTTCATTCTGTCCCTACCTAATTCTATTCAAGAAGGCCCACTTCATTGCTTACAAATCTTGAATGGGGAACTTTCACATATAGCCACTCAAAAATAGCCCAATTACTCTCTATAGCTATAGTTTGATAATTACAATTCGTAGCTACATGCTATATGGAGGAGAGAGGCAAGAGAGAGGGGACAAAGAGTGGGAGAAAGGTGAATTGTATATGTATATAGGTTAGATAATTGTATATTATACATATGTATTTGTATAAATGGCAAGCGAGATTGGGAGAGGGAGGAGAGAGGCGAGCGAGATTGAGAGAAGGAGGAGAGAGGCGAGCGAGAGAGGGCAGAGAGGTGAATTGTATATGTATATAGGTTAGATAATTGTATATTATACATATGCATTTGTATATATGGCAAGCGAGATTGTGAGAGGGAGGAGAGAGGCAAGCGAGAGAGGGCAGAGAGTGGGAGAGAGCTGAATTGTATATGTATATAGGTAAGATAATTGTATACTATACACATGTATTTGTATATTCTGGTGAATTATACATATATAAATGTGACTAATTATACAAACTCGAAGTTAGCCCGCGTAATTAATGTATAATGTTAGTCGTGGTGGTAATTATAGCAAACTATAGCTATGATGAATAATTAAGTAGTATAAGTTTGCTTAACCGCGTAATTTTCCCATCTTGAATTCTATTTGTAACTTACTAGTAGCACAAGAAACCATGAGAAAGTAGTGTACAAAATAGACAATTCTTCTTATATTTGTATTAAATTAAACAAAATTCTTATTATTAAAACTTATAAAAGAAACCTTCGAATCACTAAATATATATACTCGAATGTGTAATGGAGTCTTCACGATTTGGAAAAGAGTAATTAATATCTTGTTTATAGAAGTATCGAATTACTTCCAAAGGACAGGGGAGCTGATATACCCCTCAACTTTGCTATTTAGAGTTGATATACTCCTCGTTATGAAAGTGCCTCATATATACCCCTACTGTTATACAAATGACTCACATATACTCTTTTCCTCTAACGGAAGTGAAAAAATTTAATTTTAATTTAATTTTTAAATTATTTTTTTAAACAATATAATCCATGTGGGATATATTTGATCCTCCTCACACGTTTTTTTTAAAACTTTTTTGTTTCAACAACTAATTTAGATTTATTATTTTGATGGTCAAATTTATTTATGTTTCACTAATTTTCTTGTAAAATTTATCACAGATGCCTCAATTTTATTTTATTTTATAAATACAAAAACTAAATTATAATATGACCACAAAAAAAATAGTTTTAATTTTTTTTCTTTACATTAAAGAATGAAAGAAAAAATAAAATAAGAATAAGAAACTCAAATAATGATAACCAAAAAAGTCAAAAAATAATTTATGTATGAAAAAGATTAAAATATACCTTAAACTTTTCTAGAAGGATTAGATATACCCTAGATGATTTTAAAAAAATAAAATGTAAAAGTCAAAAATATAAATTTAAAACTAATTCATTCACTTCTGTTAGATGAAGGGTATATATAAGTTCCTTTTGTAACAGTAGGGGCATATGTGAGCCATTTGTTTGGGTATATATGAATAACTTTCATAACGAGAGGTATATCAGCTCTAAATGACAAAGTCGGGAGATTAGTCCTACTAGTGGAATGACCCAACTCGATCAAGTCCGCAGGCATTTAGGATTGAAGGACTTGAATGTTAATAATAGATATCATTCACCCCATTAAACAAACAGCGAAGAGGTTTTGATCATATGTGCAAAGCCCTCTGAGAAGGATGAATCCTCCAAAAAACAAAGAAATCTAGTACGAAAAGAAAGAACAAAATCGCGATAAATGACTAATCTGATTGCAAATTTGGAACCTCAGTTTAGGTTTAAGGAATACATTAAAGCAAAATCATCCTATTAATCATCAACAAATCCAGGATCTGAAATTACATTCTCCAAGTCTTTAGCTTTTTCATCATTGAAGCCCAGTGCAGCCAATACCTTATAACCTGGTGATCCTTGTTGTGACCACACTCCAAGGAGCACATGAGTAGTTGTAATCTCCCCACTGTCACCTGCATTTCCAATAATACCGATAATCAAGAACATTTCCAGTCTCTTCTCCCCAAACAAATAAACCAGGTGATCTTGAAGTGATGATGTTTTCTATCACATGGTTTCATTTGACCATATGAGTAGCATATTTTATCTCTTTGCTATTCCAGAGAGAGAAACGCTAGGTGTTTTGAGGATAAAAGGAACATTATTCAAGAGATCAAGATGAGAAGCATATAAGAAGTGCTTAATTAAAATAATTATTGGAAAGAGATTCAGATGTTATAGAATCCAAAACACCCCCTCCTTGTGAGCTAGCTTTGGATTGAGTTAGGCTAAAGGGTCAATTTTTCACAAAACTAATCCGTTTTTATACGCGAGACCATCTGATTTATACGGGTTTCAAATAGTAATGACATATATATCAGCCAAAAAAATAAAATAAAATATGAAGTAACATCGGAAAACTAAGTTGATAGATCTAAATTTTGAGTAGCTATATGAATTTGAATAACTGAAATTTATGAAAGTTGCATGAGGAGATATCAATTGAATTGTTTGAGACTATGTTTGCTCGGACTCTTCAGACATATTGACAGGTGCATGTCGGATCCTTCAAAAGTAGTGCATTTTTGAAGGATTTGAAGGATCCGACACGGGTGAGGCATCATTTTTGGAGAATCTAAGCAAACACAGGTTTGAGATATCCCAAAACAGGAAGTGATAAAACTCTGATGGCGATTTTTCTTCTCATGAGTAAGCTTTTAAAACCATGCTAGATTACCTTAACTTGATTGTGTTAAAGCCAAAAGTCTCACATTGGTGGTTAATGAGATGGGTGGACTCCTTATAAGGCTTGGACAATCCTCCTCCCTTTGAGCTAGCTTTTGGGGTGTGAGTTAGGCCTAAGACCTAATTTAACATGGTATCAGAGCAGGATCCATCTCACCCGATGTTGGGG
>JAJOOO010031800.1:0-11610 GCA_029582685.1 Solanum piurae
ATCACGAGCAAAACATTAAAACACAATACTATCAAATATCAATAAATGTCCAAACATAAAATCCAAACGAAATGATCATGATGATAATTTCAACGAAAATAACTCTAAACTCTAAAGTACTATCACTAAACACAAATCGCATCGAGGTTGAACCACCAATTCAACTCATGTCTTCAATTAAGATAAGCAGAGCAAACTGCAAAAGTAAAAAAGTTGACTAGCGCCGCTAATTCTAGTTCTGCTAGTTTTTTTTCTCTCATGAAAGTGCAAGTAATATGTGATATTTATAGTTATAATGTAAAACCTAATGCCTAAAATTTAGTGAAATAGGATGGCAGTAATTTGATATGGGCCTAAATATTACGGTAATACTGAATTACTAGTACCTATATTGTAAATCTAAATATTATATATATATATATATAATTCGGTTTTTTTCGGTTTTCATTTTTCTAAATCCGAAACCAAACCAAAAAACCAAACAAAGTAACTTATAAATCCAAAACCAAACCAAAAATCCAAAAAACCAATCCAAATTACAATTCGATTTGATTTGGTTTGGTTTTTCGGTTTAATCCAAATAATGCACACCCCTAGATTCAACACCTAATTTGAGTTTTAAATATCTCACTTATAGATCTACCATTTACTTATTAGTATTTGAGTTTCTTATTTTATTTATTTTTCTTTCATTTTGCGTAAAAATGTGAGAAACAAAAAGAAAAAAAGGTGATGGAAAAAGAGAAAAAAAATTAAAAATAATTTTCTTGTGGCTATATTAATAAAAAATTCAAAAAAAAAAAGAATTAAAAAAAAAAAGAATTCACTAAGTATATGTGAGCCATTTTTACAGCGAGGGATATATTAACTCTACCATAATGTATTCAACAATTATTTCACATCCTAATTAAATAGAACAGCACCATAGGTAGTAAAATACTGCAGAAAATTTTGCATGCATTGTGTACCTTGTACACATCTATGCATTTTAGTTACCAGAGGACTCATTGGACAGATGCATCACTCAAACGAGTGCCACGGAAAATGAAGATCCACAAGTCCATAGTTGAGAGACCATATACATAAGATATTATCTCTAGATGGACGATAGTCAATATTCTAAGAATCGATCCTGGTCACTCTGGTGAAAAAACGATAATAATGAGTTGATCCCAACAAGAACATGAGTAACATGTTGAAGAAAGTGTATTAATATTATTAAGATGGGAAAACAATCTAGTGCAGATAACACTAGAAAACTGGATAGTATAGATCAGTAATTAACAAGAACTAAATGAATATCTATGTTCAACTCAATTCCCTTTCACTTCTTTCCTTTAGCTTCTTTTGCTGAAGGGTCCTGGAAAGGCATGTATGGCTGTAGAACTTGAGGAATTTCAACGCCGTCCTCCCTCTGGTAGTTCTCAAGTATACAACACCTAGTCCTTTCTGTCGCTGTAAGGGTTGAGTTCAATAAATGCACGTACTGCTCATTAACCTAAAGGAAAAAAATATTATGTTCATATTTGTGTGAAGCTAAATATCTAAAGCATTTGACACCGAAATGAATGAATCAAAATACCTTCTGTCCAAACCGAATTTCCAATTTTCTCGACTGGTAATCTGTGCAGTTTGAGCAGGACACAAGCTCTCTATAAGTTGATGATGCATGGTACCATCCTTCTAAATCATACTTCTTTGTTGCTGCGCCAGAAACAATAGCCACAACTTGGTAAGGAAGCTTTAGCTGTGAAAAAGAAAGAGCTATGTCAAACCAAGTTTGAGATTAAGCAATAGTAAAAGCCTACAATTATCTAACATCTAAGGCGTAATGCATAAACAGACACTCAAATTTGGCTACCTGTCAACTAAGCATTTCAACTTTGAGGTGCACATCAACTAGTAACTAAACACTCCAACTCGTCCCCATTATCTAATGCACACCCAATGCTGACATGACACATAAATATTGGAGGTGTACGTATAGATGTTGAAAATTATTTTATTTTTATAAGAATATAATGTCTTGCTACCAAAGTTTTAAAGTACATGTGATAACCTATGGCCAATATGTGTCTCTTCACATGCCTTCTTGACAATCTTCGTCTATAAAAGGGAGAAAAAGTCTTCAAAGAGAATATGAAGTAGAACGAAGCAGTTTTACTCAGTAGCCAAATAATTTGTCTTCCTGCCTTACTAATACTGAATTTTACTCAGTAGCCAAATAATTTTACTAAGTAGCTAGCTAGTGGCTTAAATGTGAGCGATTAAAATCACAAGATGAATGTTGTTAATCCATTAATAATCTTTTTTGATGACTGCGAAATTCCTTTCGAAACTTGTTGGATAATGGGCCTACCTCTCTGTCCTTCTCCTCTTGAATACTAGGCTTTTGACTGCGGCAACCTTTGAATCTGTTACTTGGACCTAGCCCACACATCACAAGCTGCGGCCTTACCATTAGACCAAAGCATTAGGGGCGACAAAAGGTGAATTATTACCATTACACCAAAGCATTAGGGGCGACAAAAGGTGAATTATTACTGTGCTAGTGGGAGGTTGACATGGTAGGTTAGTCAAGTTGTGCACAAGTAGGTCCGTACTAAGAAAAAATAACTATACAGCACAATAGATTCTGGGACTCATCCGAAGGACTTCATTATACAGTTGACAGATCATTTTGCTACTCAATTATTCGTTACCTCTATACTTTTCTTTTGAAATAGCAAATCTTTCCTGAAATCCAACAAAATCGTGAGATAACTGACTACCAAACTTCACGTTGGTCACTGCTGGAATTTCAACCTCACCTAGTTTTTTTATCTCTGCTGGATTTTTAACTTGTTGCATGGTTTTCACTCACATCATTGAGCATCACGCCACAGTCTTGGGAGCAGCCATCAGACCTTTTATTAGCCCCAGAATATCATTACGCATCTCAGAAACAGCACTTGGAGTGACCTGTTCCAAATGGGAGAACCACAGAGTATCTGCATCTTGGGTTCCACTGCTTGCATACCACTGACAGATGACTCGTGCAATAGCTAAGACATACACGCCACAATCATAACCATTGACTGCTTTGGCATGTTTGGACACTCTTTATAAGTGGCATTGGATGATGTATAGGGAAGAGTAACCTTGTATACTTGTTTGGCATGATACTCATTCATGCACCCAGAGCTGCTGTCATGATGTGCAAATACATTGGAGTTTCTATCAAAAGCCAGTAAGCTCCAATGATTATCGTTTATAGGTAAGAGAATCAACTTCCTTCGAGAAAGATGAAGTGGTTCCATGAAATCCTTCAGGCTTTCAGGATCAGGACACTCTTTAATCCAGAAAGCAATGGAAGGTGGTACCAGTAATATGTCGTCAGATGGAAAGAGTGAGCTGAGATAGCTAAAATAGAACTCAATGATGCGGTCATTGAGATAATTAGGATCATTGAGAATGTCCAAATCTGATCGCCGAAGAACGACATCGTTGTAGCTGAGAATCTTCTCATCTGCTCTGGATTTAGCCATCGTGCCATTGCAACTCTATACATAGTACACAAGAATTAGATACAATAAGGAAAGGGAAAAGGATCAAAAATACCCCTCAACTTAAGTTTATTAGTTGACTTTTCCCTTGCCGTTAAGAAGGTAGGATTGGAGAGAGGATTTGGGTAGAGATTTGGGGGACGAAGAGAGGAGATTGGTGATTGTTTGAACTAGTTGACAGGGCTTCAATGGAGGATTTGGGTTAATTTGAGAGAATGGGTAAAAGGGGAATGGATTATACGGGCCGGGCATTGGGTTTAAAATGGGGAATGGGTCGTTTTTAAGAATTCGGGTTAATTTGAATCAATTTGGGGATTTCCGTCAAATGAGGGGTATATATGGTGAAATTAGTAACGGTAGGGGTAAAATTAACTTTAGTTTAACGGCAAGGGAAAAGTCAACTAATAAACTTAAGTTGAGGGGTATTTTTGACCCTTTTCCCATAAGGAAATATAGGAAGGAAAAAAACAAGTGAATATTTTTCTTCATTCTGTTCAAATATATTAGGTACTTCACTACTTCAGTACTTTGTTAGTACGACATCAATAGAATTGCATGATTTCACCAAAACAAAATGAATCTGTTCAAACATGACCAGTACTTTGACCAAAATACGAGGTATAAGAAAACAAAGAATGTCCACAAACACTCGGGAGAAGAGATAGACTATCCATAATCACTTAGGAGACTAGATAGAATGTCCATAAATACTTGGGAGAAGAGATTCTATGTCTTGAACCAAATCAAACTTCAAACATAGTACCATACAAAACTTCCTCCATATCTTACCATCATAGATAATATCATTCATATCTATGCAAACCAGATAATCGAACAGTTTATTATTTTGAAGGTCATCACTCAGAATACATTAGCTTTGCCTTGCTAAATCTGTAAGTAAATATTCTCTACCATTTCATAATTGGTATAGTGGTGCATGAATTGGCTCCTAATGCAACAGAGATTTAACCTATCAGAGAAACAGTTGGACGGCTATTTCGTGAAAAAGGAATAATATCATGAAAGTAAACTAAGTGTCATGTCCCGCCACTATCACAGTCAGATTTTGCGTCTGGAGAGGTGTAGAAAGCTCCAGAGTTAAGGAGTACTCTAAGTCCGTGACATAAGGCACATGAATGAAAATATACATTGATCAGACTTCATGAAAGATGATAATGCTTCACTCTTCTCTAGGTTGTGAGCATATGTCAATACACAATGTTTTGAAGTTCTCTCACTTTTTCTATTATATTGTATGACAGACAAGAATTCCATCTCCCCAGCCTGTAAAGAGACTCGGACTAAGATATGATGAGCAACTAATCATTTGTGCTAATTGAAATCATGTAGATTGGAGACAGGTGGCGGAAATGAATAAGTTTTTGTATCAAAACTATCAAGTTCTCTATTTTGGTGAATGGAGAACGTGTGAGTTTTTTTTTTCTTTCTGAAAGGGGTCTCAGGCACAGGGATCCTCTCTCACCTTTTCTGCTCATAATAGCCATGTAAGGATTTAATAGGAGTTTGGAGCCTAAGGAGCAACTTTTTTTTATCAAAATTTCTAGAGGAGCAACAGAAAATGAAAAGAAACCAAAGGAGTAAACGCGTGAGGGACACCATACCTTACAATAAATATTAATGGAAGACATTAACTTCTATTGTAAAGGCGTGAAGATCACCACACCTTGTAAGGAGGGCTGGGCCCCATACCTTATAAGGCATTCCGGACCACACACCTTGTAAGGTATATGGCAAGGTGTGTGGTCCGGAATACCTTATAAGGTGCACGTGACAACTAAAAATGAATGGAAGGAGTACATGCATAAATTGTTTGATTTGTAATCATAATGTAAGGATGTCTTTTAGTAAAAAGGAATTCCACCTATCAAGAAACTAATTGAACTTACCTATAAATCTACACATCTAACTTGCAGCCTATTAATGCAAGGGTGAGGGGAATTTTTCCCTTGCCATATACCTTACAAGGCGTGTAGTATAGAACGTCTTATACGGCGCGGGGTTCACCCCGCCTTACAAGGTGTGGTGTCCCTCACACTTTTGCCCTTTAGCTTCTTTACATTTAATATTGCCCCTTTAGAAATTTTGATTTAAAAAGTCATCCTTTCGAATCTCGACTCGATTTAATAGTATGATGAGGATTGCTATTCATTATAGGTAGTTGAAAGGCTTCAAACTCAACAACAGAGCAGGTGAGAATTTGGAAATCTGCCAATTGCTTTATGCAGATGATACAGAGATCTTCTGTGAAACTAAACCAGAACAAAGTAGCTACATCAGGGTGATACATCACTGGTTTGTGTGTGAACTAGAGCAAAAGCAGTTTATGTCCTATCAAGGAAGTTGCACAGATGCATGGGCTGGCCAATATCTTAGGGTGAAGAATAGATCAAATGCCTACAGTTTATTTGGGCATGCCTTTAGGCAACAAACACAAGGACCTGAAATACGGGATGGGATAATTGAAAAGCCAAGGAAAAAGTTAGCTATGTGGAAATTCCAATAACACTGTCACTAGGGGGGCAGACTTATCTTGATAAATGCAGTGTTAGATTCATTGGCAACCGATTTATGTTATTATTTCCAATCCCCTCCAAAGTGGTGAAGAAGCTAGAAAAATTGAGAAAGGGATTTCTTGTGGCTTATACACTGACCAAGGCATTGGGGAGAGTTCAACATGAATCATTGTTGTCCAAACTACGAGTTCTGAATGTGTTCAGTACACTTAGTTTGAGGGGGAGTATTGGGAACAGTAGAGTCACTTGATCAGTTCAGCCTGTACTAATTATTTGGTTAGTTTGTTATTGAGATCAGGAACATGAAGAAATAAAACAAAAGCCTAATGTTAAAATGGCTTTGGAAGTTCATGACAGGAGAGAATATGCTATGGAGAGAGGTGATCAGGGAAAAATATGAAATGGAGAATAGGTGGATGACAAAGATGGTAACTACACCATATGGATGTGGTATCTGGAGATCAATAAGAAATCTTTGGTCTCTGTTTCTTTCTAGAATCAGATTCCAGGTGGGTAATGGAATGAAGGTGTCATTTTGGGAGGGCAAATGGATAGCCCAAAGAACCCTGAAACAACTATTCCCAGACTTATATACACTAAGCCTTCAACAAAATGCAACTGTGGCTGGAATGTGGACAGAACAGGGGTGGAACTTACATCTTAGGAGGAATCTAAATGATTGGGAGATGGGGAACATAGTGGCCTTCCATGATACAATGGCACAATTTAGCAATCTAACTAGGGAAGAAGACAAGGTTGTGTGGAAGATTGGCAGCAAGGGTTTTTTTAGTGTCAACTCAGCCTACAAAGATCTTAATCACTCAAATTCAAATGACAGGATTGAGCTCTGGCCATGGCAGATGATATGGAGACCTAAAATCCCATACAAGGTAAACTGTTTCACATGGTTACTAGCAAAGGAAGCAGTGCTGACACAAGAAAATATAAAGAAGAGGAAGATCCAACTATGCTCAAGATGCTATTTGTGCGAGGAACAGGCAGAGACAGTCAACCATCTCTTTTTGCATTGCAAATGGACAGATCAATTATGGAGGATATTCAGCAGCCTTAGGAAGATCACTTGGGTGAAACCAAGAAACATAGCACAGCTCCTAAATTGTTGGATCAATATTGGCAATACTACAATTAAGGAGGAGAGATGGAGGATTGTCCCAGCTTATATGGTGGACAGTGTGGAAAGAAAGGAATCAAAGATGTTTTGAGGGTAAGAAGAACAATTTGCAGAATTTCAAGATGAATTTTATAGCTCTTTATTATTTTTGGTGTAAACAGAAAGTCTTAGTACAGGCAGAAGAACTTTTTGATATTTTAGACTATTTGTGACAAAAAGCACAGGGAGTCAGTCTAGTTTGTAATACTTTTGGAAGGGGGCTACTTTGATGTAGTATACCTGTGGATAAATAGAAGAAAAAATTACCATTCTCAAAAAAAAAAGTAGTTAAAGAGCATTAGTTGGTTACGCGTATTAGCAAGTAAGTCGGTTAGTGTAGCTAGAATATAAGCTTATACTGTTATATTCATTTTCATTCAGGTTAATGAGATTCATTCTCTGCTTTCCTACTGATACATAAAACATAATCAATATCCTCCTTCTTTCCTCTCTCGATATCTCCTTATCATATTTCAATACAGCCTATGGAAACCATTAAACCAAAACAGTTCCAAAGTGTCCAAAGCAATACAACCTGACAGTTTGTTCATAACAGTTTGATCATCTAACGCTATGGAGAAAAAAGTCACAGACTTCCACTCAATATCAAGTTTTTCATCCAATTCACAACACACAAACTCAAATTAATCAATGAAGAGCTGCATAGACATTGAGGCAATTTATGACTGTTATCACTACTCAAATACATGTAACATCTTCCACTTTGTTATCCACACATACTAAACCATCGACGGATTTCGACATCATATCTTAGATAATACAAAAAGCTAGAATTATTTGATTTTCCACGAAGTGCAATTAGCAAATGCATAGTTCATAAAGAAAAAAATGAAGCTTTTTAGGCTCAAATCATATGAAAAACAGAAATATAAGTTATCAACTGTAGTCTAGAGATACTGTCACTGTTTTGAGACAAGTAGTGAATCATCATTAATAAAGAGTGGATCCGGAAACTCACTGATTCGGTCTAGGGTTCCGATGAATCTCTCCGTTCGTTCTCCGGCAACTGATTTCTCAAACTGCTTGAACCGCAAACGTTGCTGAAATCGCCGGAAGTTATGATTTCCGGTGGCACTCCGTTTTCAGGTGCTTTCAATTTCCCCCCTTTTATTTCTTACGATTAGAGTATTTTGGGTTCTTTACATTTTGCACCCTAATTTATGTTTCATTTTTACCTTTCACCCTATTCTCTTAATTTTCCACAGTTTACACCTTAATATTTCCTTTTTCTTCTTTTTACAATACCATAAAAATAATTATTTTGTGAGGGGGGAAATAGGTATTACATAATAAAAAGAAATAAGGCTAGAGATATAATTTATTATCAAATGACAGAAAAGATGAAAAACATAATAAAGATTCTTTAAATTTCTTTATGGACAAATTGAATTAGTAGAATTAAATTTTATTAAAGTAAAAAAAGAAAAGAAAAAAAGGGTAATGACTAATGATATATTATAAAAGAGAAAGAAGAAATTGAACCCTAAAAGAGTCACATGAAAGAGGGAAAAGGGGTGGGGATCAAGGGTTAATAAAGTTATATGAGAGAATAAATTGATAGTTGGGTTAATTTGAGTAGTAAAAATGTAAAATGACCGAATGGTTATTCTCTCTAATTTTCCCAAGTATATAAACAACAAAAGAAAGAATTTAGATTGATGTTTTATTTTTTATATGAATAAACAATACATTCTTTGGCCTGATTTCTTTTTAATATGAATAAACAAGTAAAAAAAAAATCTTTCAATAAAGGGTGGATATGAGAAATTAGCATTACTGTCCAGTAACAGGAGAGTATGTTTTATATTGTTTAAAATTTAGGGTATATTATAAGTTGAGGTATATATATATATATATATATATATATATATATATTTTGAATATTGAAGTATTTACTTGTTAGCTAAAATGAAATTCAAATATTTGTTTATGTATTATGTCTTATGAATTCTTTGCATTCTTTAGAAATATTTTATACTTGTACAACATACTCTTTTTGTTCATTTCATTTCTCAACTTCTTATAACTGTGGCATGAAGAGAGTGATGTGATATAAAAATTATTTGAAGACTACTATTTATTGTTCAAGATGTAACTTTGTATTTTGACATAAAGATTCAAAATAATTCTAATGAGACTATTTGGTGCCTAAGATTTGAAAAAATATGTGCATCCGATAGAAGATGTATGACCATCAAAATTCAAAGCAATATCGGAATAGGTGATTTCTTTTTTTTTTCTTATTAAAGGTCGAGTGTTTGAGCTTTAAAAATAAAAGAAATGCTTTTTTTTCTTAAATGAATCATATATATTGTGAATCTAAATTAATTAGGTTAGTAAATTTTGATAAATCAAATCAGTTAGATATTTGAAGATGTCTGTTGTTCTATCATTTTTCGAGGACAAATCTAGTTTGAAGTTCTCAAATAACTAATAATTTATCTTGAACATAACAAATATGAATAAATATTTTAGAAGATTACAGTCTAATGCCTTTGAATCATCTAGATAAAAAAAATATGTACACTATCTTTGTATACTTTAGTGTAAACATATAATATATACATACTATACATAGCATATACAACCAAAGTATATAGATAATGTATACCTCAGTCATGTTTGTAAAACTAGATGGACGAATGTTATATTTATGCAAGTGAAAATTTTTGGGCCACATTTGTGATGTGTTGTTTTTACAATTATAAAAATAGAACACTTTAAAAGTGTGGCCATATATGTAATTAGTTGTTGTCAATTATACCATATTGTAACAATACTTATAAAGTGTAGCTTATACCATTAAAGTGTACACTTTACAAGTGTTGCCAATATTATCGAAACTAAAAGTTAAAAACTTTGGGCTACGCTTTAAAAGCGTCCCCAAAAGTATTTTAGGCAACACTTTAAAAGCGTTGTCCAGAATTAGTGTGGCCGTAGGCCTAAAATATTATAGTGACTATATCATGTTAACTTTATATATTGAAACATTACATACTGTTGTATATATTACAAAAAATAATAATTATTCTATCATTAAAATTATTTTTCTCAAGTATTCAAGGTTATGGAATATACCCTCTTAGGATAGAACGATGTACTTCATTTGAATAGTGGTACATCATATTCCACTAAGCTTCGAATTCACTCAACGATAATAAATCACACAAAATTTTAAAATGCAATAAGAAGAGTAGAAGAGTAAAAAAAATTGCGGTTGAAAAATGAGAGGAAGTCCCTCTATTTATAGTCAACAAATGGTGGTATGAAAAAGGGCTTTTTGTGTTTTCTCCGAGAAGTCATGACCTTTCCGAGAAGTCATAACTCTTTAGAAAAGTCACAACTTATTGAAAAAATCACAACTATTTGGAAAGTCACAACTCATCGAAAAATCACAACTCATCGAAAAATCACAACCCTTTGGAAAAAGTCACAACTATTTGGAAAGTCACAACTCGTCGAAAAATCACAACCCTTTGGAAAAAGTCACAACTTATCAGAAAAGTCACAACTCATCGAAAAGGTCACAACATAAGTTAGGGATATTATAGTAATTTAGCATTCAAGTTATGAGTTCATGCTTTTAAGGTAATATAGATAGATAGATATAGAATATAGATGATCTATGATAAATTTCATATATCTATTTATTTGTATCTAGTAATAATTTGATGTATCAAATATGAGTTTTTGGCTAAAATCATCCCTGAACTATGACTTAAACCTAAAGTACATTCTTGTGTTATATAAGTGGATAAAAAACATCCTTACACTATCCAAAAAATTGCAAAATTCATCCAATGTCTACTTTTTTTTAAAAGAAACTCACAGCACCAAAAAAAAATGTGTCAAGTCGAATGAATATATGTACACATGGTTAAGTTGGTTAAGTTGGACGATTTTTTTAGTTTTTAGAAATTGAGTGTTTAAATTGTTTTATTTAAAAATATATATAAAAGAAAAATGACTGAGTTTTCGAAAAATTGATTAAACTTATGATTTAAGAGAAATCGAATTTCCAAAAGAACAGAGTCGCCACTTAATTTTTAGTAAAAAATCAAGAAAAAATACAAGATTTTTCAAAAGATTTAAACAGATAAAATCAATTAAAAAAAAAGGTTCGAGTTCAAATGTACATTCCGAGAAGGTGTTAGGTCCTCGGAATGCCCGCTAACTTGCGGTTGACCGACGATTTGACTAAAATGATTTTGACTAATTTTGAAATTTTAACTAAGTAAAAGAACTCATTTATATTAACTATATTTTTATTATTATTATTTTCGAAATTGACTCAGTAAGAAAACTAATTTATTTTGAAATTTTAACTTAGTAAGAAAAC
>JAJOOO010031801.1:0-10056 GCA_029582685.1 Solanum piurae
TTTGAGATAATTACTCAAAACTTAGCTTAAAAGCTCTCTTGGAATCGATGTTCCCTTTTCTTGCTCAAATGTGAAAACATTTATAAACTCTTTGGGAAGACTTAGTTCCCTAATAGCTTTTTGAGAAATGAACTCAACTCTTTACTCTTTATTTAACTTGAAATTTAAGTCTTAAAACAAAGTTAAAACATTTGTAAAAGACCCTTGAAAACTTTGATGACTTCACTTGACTTGACTCTTAACTTCACTTGCATTGACTCTTAATTTTCCTTGAATTGAATTATGGATTCAAGGATTATGATTTGTGATAGGAAATGTCTCTTGATGTTTAGGAATAATTTCAAATAGCTAAACTTGAGGAAAGTTACGAAATCACCGTCTTGGATTAAGTCCGCAACGCGGAGATGTTCCTAAATAAATGCTCGCGAAATTTAATTTTAAAACAGTGGAGTCCGTGTCCTCTCCACGACGCGGAGCAAATTTTTGTTCACAGGGGGAACAAGTCCGCGGCGCGGAGCAGATTTTTGTTCACAGGGGGAACAAGTCCGCGACGCGGAGCAGATTTTTGTTCACAGGGGGAACAAGTCCGCGACGCGGAGCAGATTTTTGTTCGCAGGGGGAACAAGTTCGCGACGCGGACTTGTTTCATGTAAGTTGTTTGACTTTTTCCTTCTTCGTTTTTCAGCCTCAATCCACCAAACTTCGATTATCTTCCTCAAATTTATTTTAAACCCCAATGCCCAGCATGTATACTCAAGAAAGTAACTCAAAGCAACCCTAAACTCAATATAGGGATCTCATAAACTTCTCAATTCGTCCTAATTCGCTAACAACATTCGAATTCAAGAATATTTGTCAAGAACATCAATTTTCCAACTCTTCTAGGATGAATTTCACTGAATTAAACATGCTTGGCGCGTGGGTGAATGGACCCAACGCTATGAGAGACTCACATACCTTGTAGGATCAATTCCTTGGAGAATTCACAACCAAAATCGATCGTTCTTGGCGAATCTTGCTTTTCCTCTTCTCCTTTCTCTTGCGTTCTTTCTCCAAAAGCCCTACCTCTATTTCTCAAAAGCGTAAACTGAACCCAGTCAGTTTTAGCCCCTAAAATTATTACCAAAAATGAATTAATTAAGTTGGGTAAGGAAAAGACCAAACTACCCCTTAAAAACCGAATTGAACTTTTCTTATTCCAACAACCCAACTTCCAAAGGCCATAACTCACTCATCCAAACTCGGAATTGCTCAAACTTGGCGGCGTTGGAAAGATAATTCCAAGAGCTTTCCAACCATATCTGGAACTACACCTAACTCATCCTGAGCTAGGAGTTATGGTCATTTGAAGTTGACCAAAAACTCACTTTTGCTAACTTAACTAAATTTCCAGATTTTAATTTTTCCCAAAAAAAATGATTATTTCCAAATTTAAGCTTCTTCAGTTATTTCAATTTGCTAGATGTTACAAATTCGCTATACATATACAAAGAAAGCAGTTGTATAATTCGCTATACATATACAAAAGAAAGCAGTTGTATACAAAAGATCAATTGTATAATCTGTGTATGTATAAAACGAGAAAGAGAGAAAGGCAAAAGAAAACTGGGCAGGGAAATATTTATATTGTATAATTATAAGTGTATAGGACGAAGATATATGTATTTGCATGTGTATATATACAATTTTCTCTCGCTTTATACAAACAGAAGCACAATTTATACATTTCGTTTCTGTTTGTATAAGCGAGAGAGGCGAGGGTGGTGAGCGAGATTTGGGAGAGTGGTGAGCGAGATATAGGAGAGGGGAGAGAGGGGAACGAAAATATATGTATATTATACAATTTCTTCTCGCTTTATACAAACAAAAACGCATTTTATACATTTGTGTTTGTATAAAAGCGATAGAGGCGAGCGAAACTGCCACCAAACGAGAGTGGCGAGCGAGATTCTACCAGGGAGAGTGGCGAAAATAGCAATAGTTTGCTATAGGGTACAATTAAATCAAAGTATATTTATAGCATTTAATTTGAATTAATAGTTTGTTATTATATATAATTTTTCCATTAGATATATGAACATATTTTTAATTGAGCAACTTTCACATATAGCAATCATAAAAATTATATTTGTATGTTATAGTTATAGTTTGCATAATTGCGCTCCATAGCAAATTTTATATTTGTTATGGAGCTTTTAATTTGTATAATTCGCTAGAAACATCTAATTTATACAAATTATTCAGTTTTGTATAATAAGATTTATATTTATATAATTACAAGTGTATAGGACGAAAATATATGTATTTGTATTTGTATATACACTTTTCTCTCGCTTTATATAAACACAAACGCATTTTATACCGAAATGTATAAAATGACTAATTGTATACCGAAAATGGCTAATTGTATATCGAATCAGATGGCAAAAAAATGGGATGTTTGTTACGGATTACAATTAAAATAAACTATGGCTATAACATTTAATTTGAATTAATATTTTGCTATTTCATTCAATTTTTCCTTTTTAATTTATTGACAAAAAATATTAAGATCTCGTTACTTGATATTGAAGAATATTTCAGAGTTGTAAAAAAAAAAAAGTTAGAATTTGATATTTGTTTAATTCATGTCTAAATTGAATTTTTAGTCATATAAACATTATAAGGATAGGTTTTCTAGTTCCTAATTAAACTAGATTTTGCACTATTATAAATAGGAGGGTTACTAGACACTTCTCTATATGTCTAAAAATCCTAGGTTACACATACAATTGATCACACATACATTTAGTTTTTTTCTTTAAAAAAATATATACACATATAGTTGGTCACATATGCAATATATAGTTATAATCTTTTAAGTAAAATTGAACCTTCTGTATACAAAAATATCCGGGCTCATAAAAGAATCTTGGGCTTGAGTGAATCAATGAGACTCAGCCCAAGTCCAATGGGCCTGTCTGTTTATATTGTTTCAATTTTATTTGGGGAAATTACGTGGTTAAGTAAATATATAGTTAAATAGTCAACGTACCTATAGTTTTAATTAATTACCACTCGCAATCCTCACTCAGTGATAATTACGTGGGCTGGGTTTTGAGTTTGTATAATATAATTTGTATAACTTTTGTATGATGTAATTTCGTATAATATAATTTTATAACTGTGTAAAATTTAGATGTTTGTGTTTGTATAAATTCGTTAGTTCTAGTTTATACAAAAATAGTTCAATTTTACAAATGTACCCGCGAATTATACAAACGAGACAGCTTAAACTGTAGCTACAGCTCGTAAATATACAAACTATAACTATGAAACATAATTAAGTTTATTATAGTGGTTATTTGCGAGAAGTCCTCTTATTTTACTTTATAATTTGTTTTCTTTTATTTTGCTGTTTTCTTCACTGTTTTACTATGAACCAGAAAATAAGTAAACTAAACCAAGTTTGGGGAAATGACATTTTCTGTTTTCAATTTTTGATAGACAAAGTGAATATCCAAAAACTAAAATGAAATAAAATACAACAAAAACGTAACAGAGTTTTTTTTAATAAATAAATCTCCACAACGTCTTGGGATTATTGCAACTGGTTGCAAAATCTAACCATTTCTCTTATATAATAAATAATATATCATGCTCTAAAATATATATATTTTTATCGAAAATCGATTTTCTATCTTTACAAGGTAGAGATAAGACCTGAGAACATTCGTATCCCTTTCTCTTCTTGAACCTTACTTGTTGGATTACACTGGGTATATTATTTTCGTTTGGTCTGTTGGTTAGTCCTTTTTGTTCTTATTTCTTTCATATATGGTACATTTATAGACATTTACAAAATTAACTTCAAGTATAAATTTTAACGTTAATTCTGTAATGAGAAAATGGTTTTCTCACGTGATGCTAAACATTAGGTAAAAATTGGATATGTCTAATTTGCTTTAAATTACAGCAATTATGCAGAAGCATATGATAACGATTCAGTCAACTGATGTTAAGGGTATTTAAAAGATATTGAAAAATTGAAACGAATCAATAAATCAAGTCAAATTAATTTAAAAATCGACAAATATTTAGTTTGATTTGATTTGATTAATGTATCTAACAAACAAAAAAGACTGAATCAAAACGATGTATATACCTTTTTTTAATAGGTAATCTAAAATTTTACAACTTATTAAAGAAAATTAATCTAGAAATATTCGTGATCCTTGTTTGTGATATAATATTTAATATGATTATTCTAGAGGATCCATTATTGTTTATTTTAAATCTCGATTCTAACGTGTATATATGGTCCTTTCCTTATCAAATAATTCAAATACTCAATTTCTAATTCTCTTTGATCTTTCATTTTTCATTTTTCATAAGTCAAGATATAATAATCTCATTAAAAAAAATTATTTTTGAGATATTGTTTTATCGATATACAAATTAAATTATTTTATCTTGTTAGCTAAATAAGATTTTTCCAATAGTTCACATCAATTATATCTGATTCGCCTTTTTTGACCCGTTATTGCTAATTAATTATTGAGGTACGGTCCTTGTGGAATAAGCTACTATAATAAGTGTCGATGTTTGGTTTACGGTATCGAGATTCAATTAAATTTAAATTTACATTAAAAAAAATTACAGTATAAAATACTCCTTAATAAAGATGACTTCATATTCTATAGAATTTAAACTCAAGAGCTCTAATAAAGAATGAAAAAATATTTATCAATTCTTAGCGGTTCAAACAAATTTCATTATTTAATTACATCCCTTTGTTAAATAAAGCTGATGACTTAATTCCCTTTTATCTATGACCAAATGCATAGACCAGACTTTTGAAAAAATTATTATATTATGAAAATAGGCCGAAAGTTGTTAGGGAAAAAGAGAACACATTCTTCATGAGTAGTACTGTCTAGTTAGGCATAAAAGTATGTGATATACTATAGTTATAGTTGTTACGTTTCGTTTTTCAAAAGTTAATTTAATTAATTTTTAAAGATAAATTAGATCGAATTAACTTGATTTTTTAAATTTTAATTTAAATATTAAAAAAGTATACAAAAAGTCAAAAAGTACCATAAATTATTTCTCATATCAATATTATGAGAAAATATATCTTAAATAGTGTCTGTTAAAGTTTATAGGTAAATTACAAAAATCACATACTTTTAAGGCAAAATTACAATTTATCCCTTAAAAGTTTATAATTACAGAAATCCCTCAAGCGGATACAATAATATAAGCGATGATACATTAATCTGATGCGCGAGATACATTAATCGTTAAGTACAACACATTATATTTTATACATGATACACGAATCTGATGTACATTTTATACATGATACACTAATCTGACGCACGAGATACACTAATCTGGTGCGCGAGATACACTAATCTGATGAGCGAAAATGAGAAATTTTGGAAATTTGTAAAACTTATAGGGAATAATGGTAATAAGTAAACTAAAAGGTGGATTTCTGTAATTTTTCCAAGTTTATATCATTTGACTATTGCCATTATTTTGAATTGGAGGGATAGTGTAGGAACAAAAAAAATTGAGATGTATATTTTGGGTATACAACTTCTTCTTTACAAAATATCTCTATAATGAAGAGTATTATAACTTTTTTCTTTCTACCAAACAGAAGTTAGGCTAAAGTTGACCATTTCCATTTAATAACTCAAAATAGTAATATAAACAATATACTGGACTTAAAGATTGCATCGTTTTATTTCATGTAAATTATTTTGAGTGGGATTGGTAGCTAAGTCACAATTTATGACCAACAAAACGACATAATAAAAGGTAAAAAGATTATATTAGCCATAGAAAGAGGGATTTAGTTTGATTCTCATGTTTTTTATATGCCATAGTGTCACTTCTTTGCATAAATCCTAATCTACAACAATATATATAGTGTAATAGTGGGGTATGAAGAGGATGATCAGTACGTAAATTTTATTTTTATCTTTCGAAGTTTGATATTATTTCTGATAGATCATCGGCTCAAGTAAATCATTTCAAAGGGAGAAGCTTGGTAGCTTAGTTGGCTGACTACTTGAACTCTCACCTTGCTGGTGAGAGTTCGATTTCTCACATTATAATCTCCTCTCCCATTTCTCCTTCCCCTCCCCCAATTTCAATTTTTAATAAAAACAAAAAGTAAAACACTTCAAAGCAGGTATGAAAAAGATCCTAAACCCTAGTTTATCTATAATTTTTCCCTTTTTGTTTTTCCAAAGAATGTCCCTCACCCATATTTACCCCAATTAATTCAAATTCACATCGGTCATTTAAAGGAAAGTCTCCTCCTACCAAGATTTTTTATATATATTAAACGCTCAAATTGAAAAATCTACGCATCGCGGATTATTAGTTTCATCCCTAAATTATTGACAGACTTAAGAATACTTTTTACTTGACTAATTGAACTTAAATACACCCCTGATCTTGCAATATGAGTTAAATTCACCACCTAAATTCTTGCCAAGTTACGGGTTTTCAACATTTCTATCGGCTTTTTATTAAGAATCTTATGTTCCTACAAGAGTTTGAGACCACTTGTTATGTCATGTGGCAGATCGGGGGGTGTCTAAGTTTAGTTAGTTAAGTGGAGGGATATTTTTAAAGTTATCAATAATTCAGAGACGAAACTAATAATTTGCACCAAATTCAGAAATGTTTTCAATATTTCTTTAAATCATTTAGTAGTTTTAATTCTACTGAGGTACCGTGAAACTTTAACTTTATTCCTAAAGATAAATTGATACAAGAGGATTAACTTTTATAAGATGAACAATTACATTATTATTACATTGAATATACTATATATTTTGTACTACTACTAATTATCTTGAGATGCACGTGAGTACAAGTGTTTCATATTATATTAAGCAAAAAATAAAAAGAATTAGCCTTAGTAACTTCATATTTTGACTTTCTTGTCCAAGTAACACTGGTAGGTAAGTTTCACTATCAAATAACTCATTAAAATTGTAAAAAAGTTGGTAAGTTTTACTGCACCACATTAAAACTTCATGGAACAAAAATAAAAAGGAGAAATACTTACGCATGTCTCCAAAGAATAATTACATCTCCTCTACATCTTTTGACTTTTTTTCATCCAAGTGATTTTGGTTGGTATATTTCAGTATCAAATTTTTATTTTTTTCGTAAAGAAAAAAAAAAGATGAAAAATGATTATTCTATTAAAAAGAGGAAAACAAGTTTAATAAGTGATATAGATCTAATTTCACTTATTGTCTTCTCCCACTATCCTCACACTTTAGGTTTTCTTTTTCTTACGTAATATTCCTTACGTTCTGAGAAAAAATCTTCACTTTGATTTGTTAGTCTAGATTTTTGAGTTTTTGTTTATAATTCTCATATATGAGTTCGAACGAGAGCTTTGATGCAAGTAAAATTAACAAGCAATACGTAATGACAACATAATAAATATTGAGAGGACAGAACTTTGTTCCTATCTCCATAATATTTATCTAAATTATATTTAAATAATTTTAAGACAAAATCACTTATTTTCTTTTACACTACTAGAATAATTTAACAGGTTATATCAAATTGGTTGTTATATTTATTTCCGAGACGAATTCTGAATTTACTTTATCAATTTATTTAATTAGTTTTACTAGACAATTTTCTATCTTTGACTATTTGCACATATATTATAATTACATGATAGTGTATAAATAGTGCACACTAGTGTCGATCCTACTTCAAGTCTTGTGATTGAATTATAAAGTATCGAAGCTATTTATTATTAAGCTTACCGAAGAAATAACATACAATATCATCCTTCTAAAATTATTATTAAAAATTACAAATATTTATTTGAACACAACAAGTCATTATTAAATATATCTAGAAGGAACACAACAAGTCATTATTAAATATATCTAGAAGGAGGAAAAAATAATGTTTTAACTAAATGAAGGTCATCAACATAAAAAAAAATTGTCGTTTTAGAATGAAGTTTCTTCTCTCAACAAACTTAACGATATAGCTTATGATTTTTTTTAAGAAATTTGTATAGTTTTGTAACGACCAGGTTCCGTCGTTATAGAAAAGACAACGGAGAAATATTTTAGGCCGGAAAACTTTTTTGTAGTAACTTTAGATTTCCCAATCTAGTCCAGATTTGGACAAAATCAGAGTATGTGAGGTCTAGGGAAATCTGGTAGCAATTGGGTGATCTAATTATGAATTCGATCAAATGAGTAGATAGCTAAGACGTTAAGGAACCCGTACGACTTTACGGAATTGAATTCGGGCGAGTAGAACTCTCGAAATTGATCTTAGCGTGAGCGGGTAGTTTCTGAGTGTCGTTGGTTGAAGATGTGTTGTGAAATGGGGGTGTTGGAATTATTATTTTGCTCATTGTTCCGTGCAAGCCGCTATAGCGGTATTTTCTGCCGCCAAGGCGGGGACGTTATATCGGGGTGAGGTCGCTGTGGCGGGACAATCGCAACTTAAAGTCGGAAATAAACCCCAAAAATATTTTATTCTGTAATTTTTGAACTTGAGAGCTAAGGAATGAATCCATGGATTTTCTTAACAGTTTTCCACTATTCTTGATGCTAAAGGTAAGATTTTCACTCCCCGAATTTATTTTTCGATCTGTAGAACATAATTTAATGGGTAATTATCGATGGGGAAGAGTTTTGATCTGAGAATTATGGTGAAAGCCCTAATCTGGGTATGGAGATCAAGGGTTTGATCTAGGGTTGATAGAATTATTGGTAATTCGGGTAACTAGTTATTGATTATTGATTCCCGTATTATATTAATTATTTGTAGACCAAGAGCAAGCAAAACGATTTCGGAAAGTTAAGAATCAAGTTTCTTAGGGGATTCAAGCTTGTTTCGAGGTAGGTGATTGTTGTGATTTCATGATTGTGTGATGTATGTTTGTTCTTGCTTTATTATGATACTTGTATGTATTCGAATGTTGCATTATTGATCACACTAATTGTAAATGAGGATATATGAATGATGAATGCCATGAAATCATGACTTGCTTGTATGATTGTGAGAATATACTTGTGATTGTGATTGTGATTGTGATTGTGGCTTGTTGAACGGATCGGGTGTTGTGTTCTGACACACTAACTTGGATAGGTTGCCACGTTTCGATATAAATCTTGGATCGGGTACCACGTTCCAGTATGCTAACAGTTTGGATTTGAGTTCCATGAGAGGACCAATGACTTGTTATAACTATGATATTTGAGAATTGTGAAACTGTTCGTTGCTCGTAAATGTTGATGATATTGTTTATATTTGGTGTATGCATGTTATTACTATGTTGTATTGGCTTATGTATGTTGCACTTAGTGGGATAGCCGCGTGATTCTACCAGTACACTGTGGTTGTGTACTGATACTGCACTTGCTCTTTCTTTGTTGAGTACAGGGGATCTTCAAGCAACTATTGACAAACCTCACTTAGAAGATCAGTGATCGTTGTTCGAATTCAAGGGTGAGTCACACTACTAAAAAACTGCCAAAAAACGACGGAAAAAAGTGATGGACTGCGTCGCTTTTTGCGACGGAAAAGCGGCACAGTCAATCTCGTCACTTTTTAGCTCGACGCTTTTCCAAAAGCGACGGACTGCGTCGCTTATTTATTTTTATTTTTAAAAAAAAAAAAATAATGCAACGCCGTCCGTCGCTTTTAAAAATTTTATTTTAATTTTTTTTTTTACAAAAAGAGACGAAGTCCGTCGCTTTTCTTAATTTTTAATTTTTTTAGAATCTTGAAAAGCAACGGACAATGAGACGCCGTCCGTCGCTTTTCTGAAAATAAAATTTTGAAAAATCTTGAAAAGCGACGGACAATGAGACGCCGTCCGTCACTTTTCTGAAAATAAAATTTTGAAAAATCCAAAAAAGTGACGGACTAAAGGACTAAAATTTTGCAAGTGGGCAGCAGAAACTGTAGTTTTTGCTATAAACAAAGTGCAGAAAAAGCGACGGACAGGGTCCTTTAGTCCGTCACTTTTTTGGATTTTTATTTTTTGAAAAATCCAGA
>JAJOOO010031803.1:0-14459 GCA_029582685.1 Solanum piurae
CCCACTTTTATGTTTTATAAATATATTGGATATTAGTAGTGATTTATACTATAGTAATTAATATATAATATGTAATATTGAAGTGGAAGGTGGTGGGGACCCACTTAGATAGTTTATAAGTAATTGCAATGTTAGTCCTTGTAATTGTCACTTTTAAAAGTTAATGTACAATTATTTTTGCACGTTGTACAACTAATTTGATGCAACCAAAAGTTAATGTACAAAATTCTATGCACGTTGTACAACCACTTTAATGCATTGTTAGTCCTCCCTACTCCCACTTCTAAATAAGAGTAAAATGTTTACAAACTACTCTTCTTGCTCATATAAATTATAATCTTGTCTTCTTATATTCGAAAAGAAAAACCACTTAATTATTGGCAATTAACAATCAAATTCAAGAAGTTAGAAGTTAATTCCGTTTTCATATGTGAACATGTAGTACTTAAGTTGGCCAAGTCATCACATGAGGCCTTGTATGATATGTGTGTAATATATATATATATATAATTTTAACAATAAGGGCGAAGCAATAAGTTTATCTATAGGTTCAATAGAATTTAACGGTTTAACTTGACTAAGATTTTATATTTTAAAATTCACTTAATATATATATAAATAATTTATTCAGAATTCAGTAAATTAGTTTCTCTAAAATCAAAATTTATGAACTTAAAATCCTGACATCGCTCATGTGTAGCAAGTTCTAATTATTTTTTTCTTCGTAGTCATACCACAAACATGTAGACTAGACCACTTTGGTGATGAAAGGAACTAGTCAATGTTTTAATTTTATGTTTCAATTTGCTTCATATTCCTATATAGTTGTCTTATTTTAAGACTTACTTATATTTAATGAGCATTCAACATGGACATCCACTTGACTTGTCACTAATCATCATACACATTTTTTTAGCATTAATTTAACTATTGGTATGTCTTCTAATTAATTACTCCTTTTGTTTCATTCATATTATTTGATCATGTTGATCTAACATACTTCTTAAGAAAATTATAAATAAAGTAATAATCTAACATACTTCTTAAGAAAATTATAAATAAAGTAATAATATTCTCTCTAGTTACTAAAATAAATAAGTAAAATAAAATATTTATTTTTGATATAAAAGTCAAATAAAATAAAACGAAGAAAGTAATTTAAATTCTTCACAATTCCTTTTTCTTTTTTGTTGTGAAATGATCTAATGCAATACAACAATTTGCATGAATATATTGATTAATCAATATACTATCACCCATTCCAATAAATAATACTTCCTCCGGTCAATATATTAAGTAAATTGTCGGAATTTTTTTTTTATAACTTAAGATAAGTGAATTATTCGAAGTTTAAAGTTTAAGAGAGAACTTTTTTTTCTTCATATTTAATTTTTATTTAATAAGATTTGTAACTACTTTACATTTTTTAGAAGATCAATAGTGAAAAATAACATTTTATTTATGTCCTAAAATATTTTTCTTAAAGATGTCATACTCCAACAATTCACTTAATATCGAGAGGAGAGTAATAACTATGTAGCTCCTAATTACTCCGTTCAAAATAATGGTGATCAAAACCAGTGGTAATAGAATTATCTATGTTGAATAATAATAATAATAATAATATATGCTTATATTTAAAAAATAATTTTTATTTTTTATTTGAGAAGAGAGAGGGTCAAAAAGTTTGAAAGTGGTGAATGGTCAATAATACATACTAGTTGTTAAAAGAAATGGTCAGTCAAATATGTACTATAAAAATAATTGTTCCCACTAAAAGAAACATTCTTTTTTTCTACTTCCAACATATTACTACTTACCTTAAACAGAAAAAGAGTATCTAACCTGTTTGACCAAATATTAAAAAACAATTTATTTCGAAAAGTACTTTTAAAAAATATATTTTTGGTGGAAAGTAATTTATATTTGACTACAATTTAATAATATTAATTATTGTATTAGTAAAAATCCTAATATTAAATGTGTTTGTGTTAAATTCTACTTTCTTCAATATTTTAACTTGTTACATTTCGTTTTTCAAGAGTCAAACATAATTTCAATCAATATTTAAAAAAATATTTTCCATCATATTAATATGAGAAAGATTCCAATATATAATATTTTCTATAAAGTTTTCGAACATCTAAATTTAAAATTTAAAATAATAAATTATTCTAATTTAATTTAACTCTAAGAAATGATCAAATTAATTGGCGTAAAACGAGACGTGATAAATAAAAAAGGAAAATGGTCTGAAAAATACTTCAATTTTGACCGAAATTGTTGTTACGATACCAAACTTTATGGAGGACATTTTACCCCCTGCACTATTTAATAGTGTATTTAAAAAGTATATATGTGCCCACGTGGATACATTACTATTTAAAATGATGCAATATTTATGATGTCCACGTAGGAACATATATGCCTTTAAAATACACTATTAAATAGTATAGGGGTAAAAGGTCATTTCCAAAGTTTGGTATCGTAACAGCAATTTCAGCCAAAATTGAAATATTTTTCAGATTTTTTTCCCAATAAAAAATAGCGAAGGGAATGAATATTTAATTCTACTTTTCACAAAAGTTGGTGTTCGTGTTTGACAAGTCTCATGCAACTCCTAAAACCCAATAGGTGTGAAAAGGAAAATTCAAAAATATTAAAATTCAATAATTTTCACACATATTATTTTATATTTATATTGCGAATTTTATTAAATATACAAAAAGTATTTATTAAGAAACCAATAATAAAATAGTTTTTTTAATCCAATGGCAAAAATAAACTTTTTAATTAAATTTCATTTTTTTAGTTGAGGTTTAAATTCAAATTGGACAAATTAAAATCGAGGAAAAATCAAATCATATCTGATTTAATTAAATTTGATTTTGTTATGATATGTTAAGAAATTGAAGATCGAAAATATTAAACTGAAATATGAAAAAATCATATAGAACCAACCTATGAACACCTCAATATATTAAATAAGATCTATTATGAGGATGTTATTTTATTTTTTCGGTCTCAATTTATATCACATATACTTTTTGGACTTTTATATATATTTTTCTTTCACTCTTAATCAAATGACTTCTAAGACTTCTTGGGATCGTTCCTTTCTTCGAACGAAATGAAAAAAAATGTGGAATCAGACCAATTTCCGAAACACCTTCCTGGATATTCTTTCATGGAACGTGAAAAAAAAAATGATTTATCATTTGTTTCACGATGAGTCACGTCATTGTTGATGAGTTTAGCTTTCAGAGTCTTCGATTAGAAAAAGACATCTACATAAATGTTTATGATTTGTTTTAGACTATAACTTTCAGTAATTATCTTTTTTATTATTATTAAATTTTATATCTAATTAAACAGTATTAGATAAATTAAAATATGATATATATATTAACTGGTTCGTTAACTCGTTAACAACGTAGTTTCTTTTCTTGAAGACGTGGTCTAAATTATCTGAATTATAGTACGTACAACTTGTTAGTCAATGCTGACTTCTTTAGAAAATATATATTTCTAGAAATATTCAAAAGTCAAATAAATAGTACATGAGAGGCTCAACCAATTTGTACAAAATTCAATTTATGTACATCTTGTTAGCAATGTAGGCTTCGGGTTAGTTAGGGTCCGATTGTTCCGTTATATGAAATTATGATTTGAAATTAATTAAAGTTAAATTTTATTAATAACATATAATTTGAATTTCTTAAGTTGTATTTAAATTTCACAAAATTGCGAAAACTATTAAAAATTTCTCAATTCTTTTAAATGAGTAAATCATATGTATAGTTTATAAACAAGATATGAAAATATCTTAAGGCGAGACATTGATAATTAAATTACATATCTCTATATTTATTTTATAAATAAGGGTTTTGCGAAACTTTCAAATACACATAATTTTATAAAGATTCACTAGTAATTAGTTATTCTTTAATATAATCGGTTCACATGATTCGGCAATCTTTTCACGCCAAGCATAAGACTTTTCTTGCAAAATTTAATATGGTAGGACTTTTTTTTACAAAAATTAATCTTATGAGTCAAGTCTTATATTTAAAAATATTTGAAATCACAATTTGGAATCTTCAGTCATGCTACTATTTAAGATGTGAAATTATAATTCCAAGTTGAATATTTAAATATTAATTTGAAATCACAATTTCATACCGTAAGGCTACTTAGTTTGTCTCTGTTTGAAGGCTCAACCAATTTGTGCAAGTAGGTGTGCATTTAATTTCCAACAGAACAGTATAAAGCCTAGTGACTAAATTTGAAATATAACTTTTAAGTTTGGATTTCATTTTTCATGGTTAAATAGTATTTTTAAAATAAAGTAAAAGATTATTTTTAAAAAGAATAAATTTAATTTTTATAACCAAGCATTTCAAATAAAGTAAAAGATTTTATTTTTTTTGTTTTGTGCATCTCTTAGAGAGAATTACTTCAATCGAATTCCATATTGATACATTTGTAGTTAATGTAAAATCACTATAAGAAAACAGAATTAGCTACAAACTTTATTCCTAATTCTTTTCTAATAGTCATCACTAAATAGAATTAGCTACGATATTTACGTCAAGTATATGATGTTCTTTTAGTGGTGAATATAGTCCCACAAAGTTCAATAAATCTAATGAACAAAATCTTCATTATTGTTACTCTGCTCATATGGAATTTGATGTAGTTTATTCCTTCACCCAATATTTCTGCAGAATTAATTAATTGAACTCTACAGTAAGATAATAAATGCCAAAAAAAATATGATCATACCACTTAGACAAACACAATACTTAATTAATCATATTGCTAGTGCAATAAATCAATCAACTAACACTTTAATTCAAGATTAAAAAAAATTAAAATCGACTAAATAATATAAGAGTTTCATATCGATCTCTACGAATTAATAATAAATATACTATAAAATCATATCTAGTAGCACATAGATGAAGTAACCGTCATGGGATATTTAAAGGTATTGGTATATGTAAATGAGATGACTTGTCCCGATTTCATAGGTGCACCATTATTGACAAGACAATCATTAATCGCGAGTCTCCTGAAAGTCCAAGGATTTATAAGTTTTGTTGAGGCGAATTCACCACACGAAACGTGAATGCTACGACAAATTGACTCACACCCGTTTACGATTTGTACTCTATACTGCGGAATGCCACCAATTGTCCCTATGGCACCTTGGGTTACTTGGATTCTTGATTTTGGGCATGTTGTGACCATCATTTCACTATGCCTTTCTTGAATAGCATCACCTTTTTGCATCACTACATACAATACCAAAAAAATATGTATATGAATAACAAAAATTAGCTTCAAGATTTTGATGTAACATTTTAGATATATAGTAAAAAAGAGTAAAAGAAGTCAACTTCTAAAGGGGGGAAAGAATTCCCAAATAATAATACTAAAAACAATAGTCAAAACAAGATCCTACTTTAAGCTATATATGTGTAGGCTAGGATATTACATATATAGTAACGTTTTTCTTCACTTAGAAACTCTACGACTTCTATTAGAGTAAGGCATGCTCTCAAAACTAGATTCTCTCGTTCTTATCTCCAGCGATTAACTTATTCTAGGACAGTCTGATGATGAGCTTTTTCCGTATTACTCAAGCCTTTGTAAACTCATTTTTTGTTTCTATCGCAGTGGAGGTATACTACATGCATGTCAGTAGTTTAATTGAAATAACAAAAGCTTAGATTTTCAAATTTTTCTTTTATTTCTCTAGAAAAAAAATCATAAAAACACACACATTAGATAATTTCTTATTATATGTTCAAGTTTTAATGGACAGAGTTAACGATTATTTAAAAAAAAAAAAGAAAGGAAAACGAGAAAAATCAATTGAATAAAGAGAGCAAATATACCAGAGAATGAAACAAGCAAGAAAATCACATAAACCATGAAAAGGCTCTTCATTGTCATTTCTTATTTGAAAATTGTATTTCTTCAATAATAAGAACAAAAAAAAAACACTTTAATTAGTTGAGGGTACGTATTATTATACTTTAATAGGGCAGAATTTATAGTTTTCAATCACCTCATATAAAAGGTGATTCTCATTTCTCTATGGAAACATTAATTAGTAATCTTTTAAAAAAGGAAAACATCTAGTAGGTCAAAATATACTTATAATATAAGGAAAAATTTACTTAAATTTTAAGAAAAATTCAGTGGGCACTTAATGAATGTTTTGTGCAAATAATAATTGGTAACATTAGAAAAATGGAAAAAGAATCGTCTATACATATATATAGGTCAAAAAAATAATGATATTGTATAGTATGAGGAAATTTTAACTTGTTTATTAATAATGATGAAGAGGTTCAATTAATCATCAAGAATCAAATATTTCGTGTTATTTGTGTTCCCTTATTAATTCGTTAAAAAAAATCGCATATCAAAATTTACCATAATTAATTAAGTGATGTTCATGAAGTAAAAACGTATAATATTAAATAAATAATTATGATTAAGTGATAGTTTTACATATTTAAACACATGTCGTACATTTATTAATTTGAACTTAGGTATAAGCACTAGGGGTGTCGATGCTACAATTTGAGAGATTATTTTATAAAGTTTATACCTTAACAGTTTCCTGGCTATTTTATTTTGTGTAACGAAAAATCGGATTTTAAAAATTGTCTCATCATCTCAATTTACCTTTAGACACATACATGTTGACCGTTGAAAATTTATCGCTAAATAGTTCATAGTTAATAAATAAGATCATATGACACGGTTACTCAATTGTGAAATAGAATTAACGATAAATTTTTGTTGCTTATAAATGACATAAGTTGACCATTGCTAATTGATGATTTTCGTGTAATGAACACCGCACAAAAAATTTCCCTAGAATCTATAGAAATATTTAACATAATCTATTGGTTACTTGTTTCTTCGGTTGCGGAAAATGTGTGATTTATTATCTTGAAAATGAACTAATTAAGTTACTTGTTCTGATGCATTCAAAATATAATAAAGTGAATACGTGAAGAAATCAATAGGATTCAACATTTAATATATATACATAAGAAATAATTTGTAATTTTTCAATAAAAAAGATTTGAATAAACCTCTTGTGGCATCATAGCTTTGACCCTATAGGCCTATTCTTGCTACATCAGATGGAAATTATAATCTGATAGTGTAAAAAAAAATTACAATCATAAAAGCGTATATAAATTAAATTGCAATCTCATTAGAGATGATATCATCCACGATCACACTTATTACTCTTCTCCTCAACAAGAAAAGTAAACGATGAAAAGTCGTGATCATTGACAAAAAAAATGCCTCACGTCAGACAAGTGAAAGAAATCATTTTTCTCTTTTTAAAGGAAAATGTTTTCTTTGATAACGACAATCGTTATTACGAAATATCAGAAAAATGATTTTCTCAAGAATACAACGGTCAAAAAGGACAAAAATCTCAAGGTCAATAAATTCATTTCTCATCAAATGAAGTTGCTTCATTTAGTTTGAAATTACAACAATATCCTACTGGCCGAGATTGTAGTAGATTACAAATTACAATAGAAAAAAATATCACACAGAAATTAACTTTAAATGACCAAAATATCCTCAAAATAATATTATTTTTGCTTACATGAAGCACACATATCGACGGAAAATTCCTTAATCGTGACTTATATATTAGTACTAGTGAAAAGTCCAACATTTAAAACATAAAATTATGCTTGATGTGATCAAATATGTTTGATCAATTTTTTCAAGTCTTAAAAAGAAATTCTTTCGAATGTTTAACAACTCAAATGTCTTTATATATATACTAGTTTCACGGCACATGTATTGCACGTGTATGTATATATTGTATACGATGTTGTAAAATAGAATTAATGTTACTAAATAATTTTTTTAGTAAATAATTATAGTTTAAAGAACATAGGACAAATGTTTTTAAATGATTAATACAAATTGTCAAAGAGTTACTTTTATTTTGAGATCAAAATGACCAGATATCATTGAAACATTCAAAGTTTAAATATGGGGAGAAAATGACATTACTTTAGTAGTATTATTTTTTACTTTACTAAATTTTGTAAGCAAATCTAACCAACAAAATTTAAAAAAAATATCAATACAAAAAATGTCACCAATAGTCTTTCCTCTTGAGGTTATGAACATAAATTATGGATACCATTTAAGTATAATTTTTCTCTTAAATATTCATACTTGAAATTTAGTATGTGCATGACACTAATAAGAATTACCATAAATATTTCGATATTTTTTCTTTATACACAATCTATCTTTTACTTGTTGTCTAATGAAAGTATCTAGTATCTTATAGAAGTTGTATTGTGATATAAAATATTAAAATTTTTAAATAATAAAAATTAATAGATGAATAAAAGTTAAAGTATTGTTTATAGTATCTTTAATTTAATTTAAGATTATTTTATGATCAATCACTATTTTCTTATCTATTTTATATAGGTAGCAAGGAGTGTATATCTTGTGACATACCATTCTCTCAAATTAAAATGAACACAAAATAACAGGAAATTCATACTCAATATAAATATTAAAAATAATATATCAAACGATACATAACCAATGAAGAAGGAAGACGAAAATATATGATCATGCTACATTCACTATAGTGTTCCATTTGATTAAAATCTCTTGCCACCACCACTTTACTTTCTCCGTTCATTTTTACTTACATATCTATTTTTTAAAAATTATTATCATGACTATATTATTATATTATAAGTAAAAAGTGAAAATCTATTTTTGAAATAGTGAAATTAACGTCAAAACTAATAATTCAATAGACTACATTGATGCCCGTTGTTTTAGCAAAATTAGAAAGAAACTCCTTCATTGGAGGGTAAAAAAATAATTTAAAAAATAAAGCAAAGAAGAAATATCTTACCCAAATCATGTGATTATTTTCATATTTGTTTATTATTATTGTCTTTCCCACAACTTTTCGTCACTGTTAACTCATAAAAATCATAAGAAAAATACGAGTGTGAATTTATGAATGATTTGCTACAATTTGTTCACCAACTCTTTCTTATGTGGTACCTCGAATTTTGTTGAACTTTGAACTTAATCAACTGTTGCAAATAACCTTGAAATTATTTAAGAAAAAGAAGAGTAGAATTTTTTTTTAAAAATTGTAGTTTAAAAGTGAGAAGAATCCCCTCTATTTATAGCTAACAAATAGTAGTATGAATAGGTGTTAATTGTGTCTTATCAGAAAAGTTACAACCTTTCGAAAAAGTCAATGCTCATCGGAAAAGGCACAACCCTTTGGAAAAGTCACAAGCCTTTGAAAAAATCACAACCCTTCAGAAAAGTCACAACTCATCGAAAATATCAAAACCCGTAAAAAAAGTCACAACCCTCTGGAAAAATCACAACTCTTTAATATGAAAGGGTGTCTACTTTTGATATAATAAAAATAATTAAATTAATAAATAAAATAGATTAAGTATTTTTAATTAGGGGTATTATAGTAATTTAACATTCAATTTAGGAGTTCATGCTTTTAAGATAGTACAGAAGATTAACGAATGAATATTTACAGTTGCAATATTTTTTATTTTACAATTTTTTAATTATTAGTCAATTTATTTATTTCTCAAAAAAAAAGTTGCGTGTAAAGATCGAATAAATAACCTCATATGAGATTGAAAAACAAGTAAATTCGTCAGCCGAATTTAATTATATTTGAAATAATCTATTTTATAGTATAATGTGAATTATTCAGTATTTTTCTAATAAAGCTATCATTGATCATTTAAAAATTAAAATATTTATCGAGAAGAAATATAGTAGTGTACATGAATTATGTTTTGTCAATATGATTTATACATCATTATTTTCTTGATTCGATTTTAAAGTTTATCGATTTGACTTATCGATATTCAATTTGTAGACATGCTAAACCGTTATAGAAGCGTTAAGATATTGGTTTATCAGTTATTGATCGTTATCGATTCAGTTATTCGGTTTAAGCATTAAGATTTGAGACCAAAATATTATTGAAAATCACTAAGAAACAAGATGACAAACAAAAAATGAATCACGCACATGAGTTGATATATTGCATCTTGCTCAAAAGTCAACACTGACACATTGTAGAATAAACTGGATTTTAAAATCGACAACCTAAAATAAAAGTATGAAACTAAACTCTAAAAATCAAGGACTTTATATACCAAATGGTTTAAATTAAATAATTCTAATTTACGGTTAACCCATTTTAAAAAAACCTCAAACTATTAAGAATCAATAAACCTAATAATAAAACTAATCAAAACCGTTACTAAAATCGCTAAATCAATAACTCATTACCGATAAATCAATAATTTCTATTCTATTCAGACTATCTATTTCAATTCAATTTTGAAGACACACCACTTATAAAAAATTTAGTATGCGCAATTGGGATTTGGGTTGTTAAAGTTGGGGAAGAGAGAACGAATATTTTAACCCTAAATTATTTTATTAAATTTAAAACTAACTAATTTGACAAAATTATTTAAAAGTGTGAACACAAAATAAATACTAGCACAAAAATAACCAAGAAAAAAACTTGAATAAGTATTCAAGGAAGAAACACAGAAGCATGAAAAAAGACTTGTTTTTTTTCCTATTGTTTCGCAATAATCATTGGGTAGAACATGGAAATATCATGACCTTCAAAAAAAAAAAAAAATTAACATCATGACCTTAAAAAAATATTTTAAAAATATAACATCATGACCTTAATTACAAATAAATATGGAATGACCTTAAAATAGATATAGTCAATGAATATATTAATGTATAATTGATGTATATTAGCTAGAAAAAAAATAAACAGTGAAATTCTACTAGTTGATTGTTAGAGATCCCAATTAAAACCTAATGTAATATATTTATCAAACATATTGGTAAGTATCATAATATTACTAATTGTTTATAACATTTGTAAATGTAGCTTAAACATTTTTTAATCTTTTTCTTTTATTAAACTAAAAAGACTATATATTTAAATGGCTCTAGTCTATGGTACCCACTTTTTTTTTCGGAAAAATGACTTGGATGAGTCTTTTAATAAATAATTACTGATTTTAGCGATATTTTATTTATTTATTACCATTTATAATAATATATTGCAACACTATGTTAAATCAACAATATGTATTAAAAGTGAATTATGTATGCAATATATATGTATTATAATTGTTTTTTAAATATATTATGCTTGTTTGGTAAGAAATTGACACATTGTATTATAAGTGTATCAAAATGTGTGATAAATGTATTATCCATCAATAAAACTTGTTTTATATGTGAATAATAAATTGTTCTTTATAATATGTATTAAAAACGTATTATAAATGTATTAAAAGTAATCAAGTGAAAAAAGAATGTTATTACTATAAATGGTAAATATTTTTTTAATATAATATATTTATATAAATTTCCCTTTTTTTTTTCCTGCTTGAATTAAAATTTCATTTTAATTTTATTAGTGTGAAACTTTTTCTAAAAATTTGAAAAATTCACTTATTTAAAACTATGAAAAAAGATTCAATAATTCACTGTTGATTCCACTTGCTTTAATTTTTTTTGAGTGCGTGACTTAAATTACTTTGTTTTTTTGATCAATTTTTCTTCTTCGAATTATGACTTCCACTTAGTTTGCCTTTTAATTCCATTATTATTACGCGTTGCGGTTAACTTGAAGCGCCATCTATTTGACCAAAAATGGACTTTGGAACAAAAAAAATTAACTTCTTCACCCATAGATATACTCTCATTGAAATAATATTATTTTATATACTTTTATAATATTTCAAATTACTTGTAATGGAATTAAAGTCATATTATATATATCTTCCACATAATATAAGTAATAAAAAACGTTTTGAGAATTGTAAATGATCACGACGAGATCATTTTCTACCCAAAAACAAAAAAAAATAATTACACTAAAGTGGTACGTTACGGCCCAATCTTTTAGATATAATCAGGATCGTCTCAACTATAAGGTCATTAAATTAATGGTTAGGGCTTTAATTTTTTAGAGCCCTTCACTATTTTTATGCTCCTATTATTAAATATTTTAAAGTCTCTCATACGTCAACCTCTCATCATTATGTAAAGTCTATCATTGCAACAAGTCAGCATTATTTCAATATCATTATATCAACTTATTAAATTTATCGTAACACTATTTCAATAGCATTTTATATCAATTTCTCAAATTCATTGAAAAATCTGCATTATTTACTTTCTTCATAAGTTTTGTGTACATCCTATCTTTTTCAGACCTCAATTATAGGATTACACTGAGTATATTATTGTTAATTAATTTATTCGAGCCTTATTCGCCAGAAAATTTGTACTATATGTCTAGTTGAAAAATCTCTCACCATTTATACGGAAAAAAATATTTTCTGTTCTTATAGATTCCACCTGCTTCAATTACTTTGATATTTTCTTATTTTAAAAAAAAAGACGAATTATGAGTTATGACTTCCACTTTGTTGACCAAAAAGGACAATATTGGGGTGAGTGGGGGGTGAACAACTTCTGCAGCCCATAGATATACTAATTTCTAGACGCATGCATTGTACGTATAGTTGTGTATTCCATGTGAATTTTTATAGATTTATTAAAATGATTAAAATTTTATGAAAATAGATATGTAATGAGTGATAAATACAATGATAATTTATTAATAAATTTTTCAGAAGTCTAAAAAAGAGAGTGTGCATGTGTATGTAATAACATACTCCCTCTGTCCCTAATTACTTGTCCACTTTTCCTTTTATAGTTGTCCTTAATTACTTGTCCATTTTGACAAATCAAGAAAGGAAATTTTTTTTTTTATCTATTATACTCTCAATTAAATGACTAATTACTTTGAAAAATGCAGAACTTTTCATCCACTTCATAATTAATAAGGGTAAAATGGTAAACTCATTATGTCATTAATTAATTTCTTAATAGGTGTGTCAATTTAAGAGTGGACAAGTAATTAGGGACAGAGGGAGCATTTATTATGGAATTTTGGTTACTAGAATTTAGTGGGTTGTAGTTAGTTCTCTGTGTTAATGCAACGAAGAAGAGAGAGGTGTTGACTTTTGGTTATTGGAATTTAGGGGTGCAATTAAGTTAATAAAAAAGTTAACTTTCATGGAAACGTATGTTACTTTTAAGAAAATATTAATGTCCACTTATCTCTTTAATATACGGGAAAAGGGTTCGAAATATATTCGAACTTTGACCGAAATTATTGTAATAATATCGAACTTTGAAAAGGACTTTTTACCCCATGCACTATTTAATAGTGTATTTTAAAGGTATTTATGTGCCCACGTGAACACGTTACTATTTATAATGATGCAATATTTATGATGTCTACGTGGGCACATATATACCTTTGAAATACACTATTAAATAGTGCAGGGGTAAAAGGTCTTTTCCAAAATTCGGTATCGTTACAGTAATTTCGATCAAAGTTCGGATATATTTCAAACCTTTTTTCCTTAATATAATATTACTAACATTATAGAAGTTATGAAAATGAAGAGGTGTGAGTTATGACGTTAGATTTTTAAATAAAGTAAATTAAAAATAAAAAAATACTTTAATGTGATATGTAGTGAAATGGGAAGAAAAATACCAAAAAGGATGAGGAAAAATGCAATTGGAAGCCATATAAATGCCTAAATGATATATAAATTATGTTAAAGTAAATTAAAGGACAAAAATAAAAATAAGTACAAAAAAAAATGAAAAAAATGTTATAACTTAGTTTTTAAAATAATAAAAATGTGTAACTTTCTATGAGTATTTTTTTCTTTCCATTTTTGACTTAACACCACCCCACTTTTAGAATTTAGTATCACAACAACAACAACTATGAAAATGAAGAGGTGTGAGTTATGACGTTAGATTTTTAAATAAAGTAAATTAAAAATAAAAAAGTACTTTAATGTTATATGTAGTGAAATGGGAAGAAAAATACCAAAAAGGATGAGGAAAAATGCAATTGGAAGCCATATAAATGCCTAAATGATATATAAATTATGTTAAAGTAAATTAAAGGACAAAAATAAAAATAAGTACAAAAAAAAATGAAAAAAATGTTATAACTTAGTTTTTAAAATAATAAAAATGTGTAACTTTCTATGAGTATTTTTTTCTTTCCATTTTTGACTTAACACCACCCCACTTTTAGAATTTAGTATCACAACAACAACAACTATGAAAATGAAGAGGTGTGAGTTATGACGTTAGATTTTTAAATAAAGTAAATTAAAAATAAAAAAGTACTTTAATGTTATATGTAGTGAAATGGGAAGAAAAATACCAAAAAGGATGAGGAAAAATGCAATTGGAAGCCATATAAATGCCTAAATGATATATAAATTATGTTAAAG
>JAJOOO010031804.1:0-22582 GCA_029582685.1 Solanum piurae
CAAAAAACCACACTATGAATGACTAATTCAAAAATCGGCGTACACCCTTTTATATTTTTATGCTTACTTGAGAAGTATTTATCTTGACAAGTGCTTTGTTAAATTTTTGAAAACCTCCCAAACTCAAATGTTTGATATGATAACGTGTTTATCAAGTACTATATTACCGAGTTATTAATTGATTTCCGTTTATTTCCATTAAGACTTGTTGGGTCAGCATATGCAAATTCTGGATTTATACAATCAGAAATTGAATTATACAAATTCATAGCAAAATATAAGAGATTGTAGCTGCAAATCATAAATATTGAAACTATATCTAAATTAAATAATACACTATAAATATTTGTCATTTCGCGTAAATTTTTCAAGGAAAACTTACATAAATATACTATATTAAGAAAATATTTACCATTTATAGCAATAACATTTTTTTTCACTTGATTACTTTTAATACATTTATAATACAATTTTATTACATATTACAAAGAACAATTTATTATTCACATATAATACAAGTTTTATTGATGGTTAATGCATTTATCACACATTTTAATACAATGTATCAATTTCTTACCAAACAAGCATAATATATTTTTAAAAATAGTTATAATACATATATATTGCATATATAATTCACTTTTAATACATATTGCAGATTTAAAATTGTATTGTTATAAATGATAATAAATAAATAAAATATCGCTAAAATCAGTAATTATTTACTAAAAGGTACTGATCCATGTATTTTTCCTTTTTTCAACTTCTTTTGTCCTAAATTGGATCGTGACAATTAGTTTGGAACCGGCCCAAGATTGGTGAAATGAGGTATTGGACCTTGCTTGTTCCAAACTGGGCCCATTGTCATGTAACAATGTACCTTGTTCATATTTTAAGACAAATATTGAAAAGAATAAATTAAAATTTAAGACAAATATTGAAAAGAATAAATTAAAATTTAAGACAAATATTGAAAAGAATAAATTAAAATTTAAAATGTATAATGTCGTATAAAATGAAAAATTATATTTATAGCATAATAATGCAATTGAGATAAGTAATGCTTGGAATGCCAAAGTCATTGCGAAACTTGGTTCCCTTCAATTTTGTTTTGTATATATATTTATATAATGGAGTATTATGATTCAGCTTTTCAAAATATATATTCAAAAGAAGGTACGAATAATTTCTATTTATTAATTAATCACACAAAAAAAGATATTTCAATCAAGATAAAGTTATCAAAGTTTCATATCTAAACATTTAGTTTTGTACTAATACTACCTAGATTGTTTATTTATTAGAATACAATTCAATACGATGTTGGATATTTCGATATTTTATTTATAGCAAATAAACTTATTCTTTTTTGATTTTTTTATTTGGCAATGAGTACCTATTTTGAAGTCTCAATTTAATTAATTGGAATTTATGTTGCAAACGTAAAACTCATGACTCCATACCATGATTCCTTCTGCAATTTTTGTTAGTTGCATCTTTTTGGGATAATTGCTTAATGAATGACCCTGTTTTGATTTCTCTTACAATTTATAGACCATTGTATAAAATAACAAAAAAAAAACTAAGCAAACTGAAAATCTTATGAGGAAATATTAGAAAAGATACCCTAGACAACAATTTAATGATTTGTGAATACTAAAGAGATATATTTGTACAACTTTAGACTTGAATCAACCAAATCGTTTCTTGAATAATTGATGTCTCTTGGTTGGATCTTTAGGCTTGTTTTTTATAAGCCCCCTCTTTCCAGTGCTGCATATTTTAGATTTGTTAGTGACAAGATAAAATCAATTCCTATATTGAAATTTGCATTTAATTAGTGAAGAGAAAAGTAATCATACTTGTACTCCATATAAACCATCCCTTTAGCTCCTGACATGGCACTCATAGAACCCGCGTAGCGACGGGCTTTTTGAAGAGCTACGTCATCTGCATCTTCATCTAGTTGCTCCAAACCGACTGCATCATCGCCAGCACTCAGTACCTATAGGTGAAAGCAAGGAGCAGGTGAATCGGGAGCAACATCTTTTTAAGTGAAGTGCAGAAAAAAAACTCATGGCTTGATGTATAGATCAAGAGAAAGGAAGTAGAAGGACCTTTCCAAGAAGTTGAAGCTGGTCATCAAGACGATGGTAAGATAACTCAGACCCAGAATCAGAAGGCGGTGGTAAACTTGTGATCACCTATTACAAGAACAGGTCAGAAGAGAAATTATGAGCGATCGCTGTATCCGGAAGAAGAGAATGACTTTGTCAAGAGGTGGTACCTTAAAGCTATAGCCTTGATCGATCAAGAACTGCTGTCTCTTGGTTGAGTAATACATTTCCTGCAATTTGAGAATTGCTTGTAAGGTCATATACTATTAAAATTTTGTTTCCAAATACTGTATAAGAAGACATCAGATATCAACAGAAAAGGATTCTGCACCTGGGTATCTGTTGACACGAGCGAGTAAAAGAATGCATTATACTCCTCTTTACCTCCTGCCATCCTATCTTGATGCTTCCCCTGTTAACCCAACAATGAGATAATGTTTTTGGGTAAAAAGGTTGCAAGCATCTAGATATCAAATCATATATTACCAGAGGCTTTTATGAGGATATATTACCACAGAGGTCAGATATTTGATTACACACATGCATCTCATTGGCAAGTTTACGCCGAATAGACTACCGCAAAAATTAAGACCAACTAAAAGATGATTGATATGCTTAATACCAGTAGGTGCATGTTACAGTTAGCAATATTAAGGAGTTCTGACTTACTAATAAGTGCTTCTTTCCTAGAAATGCCAGCATTTTTAATTCCAAGTCTATTTGGACATGCACTAAATATTTGAAGTTTAACTTTTATGTTTAAAATCATGGAAGAAGGTTTGGTTTTTTCTTTTTTCTCTCGTATAGACAGTCTGTTAGCCAAGTACATATTTCATATTACTCAGCATATTCCTACTTATCAGGAGGAATTTCCGCCAAATAATAGCTAATTTTATCAAAAAGTTAACTCAACTGTCCACCATTATGGTAGCAGATAAAGGATGAAGAAGACTGCCATGAGCCATCTATTAGTCATATATATGCCCTTCGAAAACACAATGACAACATGTTAATTGTATAAAGGATTTACCTGGAGCACAACTCACTAGAGAGATTTTATCAATTATTATGATTTTTAATCAACACTTGAAATACGAATCAAGGGAAGCAATTATGAACAACAAAAACTAACACACCTTGGCCCTGAGAATACGCCCTAGACGCTGAGCTTCCTGCCGTCTTGAACCAGCATGTGACGAAATTTGTATGATAACATTCGCCTCAGGAATATCGATGGAGTTATCACCCACCTATAAATAAAGCAGAAATCACATCATCCACACAAGAAAAGCTTTGAACTTAACACTTATGAATAGATAGCAAGAAAATTATGTTTTTAACTGGAAAGAGGCTAAAGCAAATGAATTATGGCATGACAAATTAGAGAATCATGGTCAGCACAACCACAGACGCAAACTTTCAAAGATCTTGAAGAAAACACACACATGGATAATATGTGTGTGTGTGTGTAAAGAGAAAGATAGTGAGCAATATTTGGCAATCCAAGGTCCATAATCAACACATTATGATCAATGCGAAGTACTCAAAAAAAAATATCGGCTGAACACAACTTGCAATGTCCATCCAAATCACCCAGATAATGATATTAAAAATCTGCTTGAACACAATACCTTGGAAAGGAATATGGTGTTAACTTCCTTGCTAGTTTTAAATGCCTCAAGAATTTTTGTTCTTTCAACATGGCTGCATAACAAGAAAAAATTCCCCTTAAAACCTTTTAAATGGAGAAGCAAACAAAAAAGCATTTAACTATGTTGCTCAGACTCGGCAAAAATGTTGCCAGGTGCGTGTCGCATCGTCCAAAAGTAGTGCATTTTTGGAGGATCATACATAGGAGTGGCAACGCTTTTCGGAGAGCCCGAGCAATATGGTCTAAATTAGGAAAGCAACGTGAAATTATTCAGATGACATCTGGTGTAAACCTGGTAGCACCATAGATCATAGGTTTCCGAAGCTTCATTGCATACTCGACAAGTGCAAAAAGATTGTCGGCGAAGACAATGATCTTGTCCCCACGCTGCTGTTCATGAAAGCGGATAAGGAACTCACAAGCCCTGAACTTGTTCGGGTTCATCACATAAAGTGCCTGGAACATCACATGGATATGAGAGTTAAAAGAGAATAATAACAATTGCCAACAGAAAGAGGTGAACACAAAATAATATTACAGAAAAGTTGCCTTGTGAAGTCGAACAAACATGAATTTGAGAAAGAGAATTTAAAATCCACATATATGTAACATATTAATAGCTAGAAATTGCAAGTTCCATTCTACTGGCCAAGGACAAGCTCAGTCCCTTTTGCTCATCTGTGGGGGTTCTGATGATCAATGTTTTAAGAACTGAACATGGAAAGAGGTTGCTCAGCGACAATACCACTAGACTTTCCAATCAAGAGGTTGGAAGTTCCAGTCACCAAGGAAAACTAGGAAAGGACCATTGTTGCCTCCAGGAAAGGGGTTTTGATGGTTGGCTTTACCAAAGGCGAGAAGAAAAAAAGAAAGAAAGAACCAAAACATGCAAATGCTGGTCAGCAATTGAGGTGCTTAGTTAGTTTGTTTGATTCTCACACTTGTAACACTTGTCCTGGGGGAATTCTCTCATATAACTCCCACTTACATAATATTACGGGAGACTATCTCTCTGAGGAAAACGCTGAAATCTCTCATATGATTCCCACATACAAGGAAAAAGATAAATAGACTGCCAAATTTGGATTTAAACAATATGGGTAATATAGAAGTACGGGAGAGATACAACAAGAAGAAAAATTTGGAACCCGGGAGCTCCATGTTTTATCTCTCATAGACTTTTACTGCAACATGTAGAAAGTTTATGAGGTAGATAGCTTCTTAGATTTTCTCAGTTATCTGTCAGACTAAAGTAGGTAGGAACAGAGTTTTTGGAAGGTTCCTGGATAAGGATATTGAAATACTTGTAAGAATCCTGATGTAACCATTAAACAATCTTTGTGCTTCTTTTGTTTACATAAAGTGCTCACTCATTAATTAAAAAAAAAGACTAATCCTTCATACTTCACACACTTGCACACGATCACGTAAATAGTGAAACTACGAGTTCTTCTCAGCATCAAGATCTCTCATTTTTCCTCAAAATGAAATCCATTTTGATAAAAATGTCACAAAAATAAAACAAGAAATCTTCTTATGTTCTAAGGTCCAAACTGCGTTCCTCAAATTGAGTCGATGTGAAGTCATCAAACGTTGCATTCTAAGCATCAAAGAATGGGGCAGTTTCAAAAACTACGTACTTGTCGCTTCTTTGAATTCTCTTTTTTCAAATATTCAGCAAAGAATTCCTTCGTCATAGGACACCACACCTCAGCACATTGTACATTTGCAATAAATCCCCCTTTCACTAAATCCAACCAATTTGCTTCATACAATTTGGGACCAATAAGAAAGTTCAAATCTGTGATCCTCTCGTCTTCTCTGACAAGTGTAGCTGTCAAGTAGCCAAATAGTTCATTAAATTTTGTGAAATACTAAACAAAAATGCAATTTGCAAAAACTCTTTCTGAAATACATACCAGTAAGCCCAAGTTTGCAGTGCGATTTTGTGATACTAATGACCTTTCTAAACATATGTGCAGGAACCACGTGCACCTGCATAAATGCCACGAAAGAGACCCTTATATTTATGCCAGTATACATACAAACTTTACCTAATCAACTTTTGTTAAAAAATTCTGCAACATATATTTCCCACAAGATACTTGTACTGAGCCCAAACTTCTTTAAAAAATAATAATCATCCAATTGCACTTAGCACTAGAGGAAAAAGAAAAAGAATGCATTATAAACATTCAAACAAATATAGATATATCATTTTAGGATAGATCGATTTTCCCACATCAGCAATTACTATTAGTTTCCAAATAAAAGGAAATTAGTGACATGAAATTGACCATTACGTATGGGCAACAACTAAGTACAAGAGTTGCACAATTATGAGAAACTCAACAAAGAAATACTAAATCGCTAAAGCTTTCATACTTCTTTACATCAGATATTATATATTCTCTCTGTTTGAATTTTTTGTCTTAGCTTGACTGTGCCCGAAGTTTAAGAATGTCGAGAAGACTTTGGAATCTTGTGGTTTTAACTAAGGTGTGCAGAACACACCAATACTACCCCATGAATCTTATTGTATTAACATGCCATGTCATTTCTATAAGAGAGTGTCCCTCAAGGTAAACTGGATTACCGGAATTAAAAACATACTAAATATCAAAAGGTGCCTTTTTTTAAAAGAGACTAAAAAGGAAAGCAAAACACAAACTGAAACGGCGAGTATGCCTGTTTGTGTGTGCGCGCGCATCTATCTCTGTGTGTATATGTACGTATGTACAAAGATTGTACATTCTTCCATAAACATAAACATAAACGGATATGATACTCCTGCTGTCAAGGATGACATTCAAAATAAACTATATTTCGCATTAACCTCGAAAAGCAACTCATATACCGGATAGTTATTTGAAAGACACAATTTGAAACATTGCAAGACAAATATTTACCTCATCCATGAGGAGCAAACCCCATTCCCTATTTCTTATTTCTTCAATGATCTTCTCAGATTCTTCAGAACGTTTGCCACCAAAAGCAACCATGTTATATGTCGTCACCACCACACCAACATTTCCACGGAATCTTTCTTTGCTGTCAGATGTGAAACGACATATCTGCTCTTCTCGTATAGTAGACCACAACTTAAACTGGAAAGCCCATTGATCCACAGACACAGCATTTGTTGCTAAACAAAGGCAGCTCTTTTTTATTCTGCTTGCTGCAGAAACACCTACTAAAGACTTCCCGGCACCACAAGGTAGCACAATAATTCCAGATCTTGCTCTTCCTGAAGCATTCAACATACCATTTAACCACAGCCAAGGGCATTAAATCTATCAATCAACTATGACTTGGTACCACAGCCACAAATTGGTACCACGAATCAATCAATCAACTATGACTATTCCTGAAGCATTCAACATACAATTTAACCACAACATACAATCTAAGCACAACCAGACAGCATATGAATCTCCACACATGAGTTCAGCGTTAATTGGATTCATCATAATTTATATGCTGGCAGTGAATCTACTACAACCTTCCTCAGCTATGCAGACGTGAGTTATGAGACCATCTATGTTTTGTGGATCTCACATAGACGACATCTAAGCTGAGATTATATTCCCCTGAAAAGGAAATTCTAAGTAGTCATGGTAGACAGGCCCATCGAAAATATTCAAGATGCATGAAGAGTTGCCCAACTTCCATTACCAAAAATGTAACAAATGAAGAGAAGCTTAACCGTCATATTAAGTTAATACATAGAAAACTAAGGAATAGAAGAACACATAAAAAAAAATAGCAAATAAAATCCATTGACCAGGACACCAACAATCAAATAGAGAACAAAATTATAAAAAAAAAAAACCACCAATCGGAAAAATTAAAGTCTTGGTAAAATTTGGCTTTGTATCCTTACCATTTCCAAACATCTTACTAAGACTCTTCTCTTGATAAGGTCGTGGCTGTGCTTGAGGCTTCAACTCCATATCAAGATCAGGATTAACCTGCAATGTTCAGTGGGCATTAAGCAGAAATACTTAGCTATTTGTAGAACTCATTGATGACACACCCTCCAAATCTATAGGCAAACAACAACTGACAGTACAACGATGTGAGATAATTTATTGCTCAAATCTTCTCATACTCAAGACCAAATGTTTGATTGGCCTCTACGGATCCGACAATGGCTTTCACAACACACAGAGAAATACTAGTCCCACGCCATTTTAGTTACTAGCTAAATCAACCTATTCATGCCATCCCTTCCCAGTGCCAACCCAACAACTCAAAAGCCTAATTGTCAAGTACTCCCTCCGTTTCATTTTATGTAGCAGTGTCTGGATGAGCATGATATTTAAGATGTTAATTTGACTTTTTAAGTGTGAATCATTTAATGCATTTAAATTCCCGAAGTTGTATCAAACTACAATTGGTGTCAGACATTTTGGAGCATGCCAAAACATAAAGAGCGTAATATAAGTTGAGACTGAGGGAGTAATTAGTTTCTTGAAATATTATAAACCATACCAACAATATATATATTGAATACCAAAGGTGGACTCTCCCTCCCCCCGGGGGAAAGGGGGGGGGGACCCCTCCAGTCCATTTAGCCAATATACCAAGTGCTCTTTTTTTTTTTTTTGAGAATTCAAAATACCTAGTGCTCTTTTGCATCTACGGTCGTTTCTTCAATGCAAGTTCCTCTGTCTAGCATCTCAATTGAAAAACAGAAGCCTCTTTAGATATTTTAATTTTTATTCTTCTAGGCAAACTAGTTCTCAACTAAGGGAATCTAATTCCTATTTTAACAGTAGGAAAGATTCTCCATCAGCTAAATTACTCACTGTCCACCCTGATGAAGAAAAAAAAACTCACTGTATCATTCCTGAAGTCATACTCCTCCATCATCGGATAATTCAAAGCATTTGGTAGACACCGCTGCTTCACATTTTCAACCTGTTCATATACAAATTGGAAAGCTGTCATCTTCTAAGTGAGACCAAAGAAAGTTGTGTGTGCATGCACAAAGATGTTCCAACACTAGGAGAAAGTCTCCATCTAGAGCAAGTATACATATTTTCTTAGCATGACTTATCTCAAACCACAAGATACGGCAGATAAATGGGAAATTGTAGCTCCCTAAGAAGATAAATATCAAAGTGAAACACGGTGCCAGAATGGCACAGATAAGGCAAAGTTGAGTAGTATCTATTAGGTCTTCAATTTAACTGTAATAAGTAGTGAAATGAACTGTTGCATTAGAGTCTAGTCCTAGAAATACTGTTTAACCAATTGATCAATCAAGCCACCAATTGTTCATATTACTAGAGAACCAATATCTAACAGCATTATCATTGTTGTAACTCAAGTCATAACCAACGGTATCCAAATCCCCGCACATCATACATTAATCCAAATCCAAGCTCCAAAACGAGACAACCACATACTAGGGAAACAGCAAAAAGACGGAGACAAACAACTAAGCATCCTTAGCAGGTGAAAACAACAATCATGCTTACAACTGTATTGGTTATCTGACATAACAAAGATGTTTTATCAGCAATGAATAACTTACACTGACCACAAGAAAACTGGATACCAAAAGAGTTAAAAGAACAAGAATAATTTAGGAGAACTGGAATTATTATTTTTGATGACCAAACTGGAGTTGCAATACTACAAAAACGGAAGTTAGTTTATTTCATGAAAATACTGCAAGATATTACAATGGCATCTGACACCAGTGACTCCCACCTCCGCCAGAAGTGTAAAAAGAGACCTTGTTGCAAAGCATTGAATTATTACCTGAGCAGGGTCTATTTCAAATGAATGAGTTTCTTTTTCTTCAGCCACAGCAGCCACGTCTACTTCATTTATCAACTCATCATGTCCACCTTCAATTTCATTCACGGGTTTGCTTACAGTAAACCCATCCTTTCCATGCATCCCCTATTTCAGAGATAACGAAAGAGAACAATAAAATTTCCTTGGTAGTACCTACTTACTTGTAACAGAAATACAAAGCATCAAAACGAAGTTAAGGGGTCTGGTGCTTTTTTGGTGTTTCTGCCTCACAAGTCCAGAACAATGCAGACAAATTTCTTGATAATTCAAACTGCAAAACAAGCAATGACACATTGGGCACAAACCTCAGAAGAAATCCTAGCCTTTCCTATGGCTTCATCCGCGAGCAATCTTTTCAAAACCTAGAGATAATCACATCAAATGAATCAATTTAGTTGTAGGAGTCCTCAGTGGACCCTATAGTCGAGAAGATATGTTAAATTAAAGCATTGTTACTATATAGCTCATTATCTTGCCTCTGGAAATGGAGATTCTATAAAATACCGATTCTTCTTAAGTACAAGCTTGACTTTTCCGTAGTTAGCAGTAGAAGCATGAATAAAATCAATCATCTCTTTGGGAAGCTTGGTCTTTGACAATTTGCTCAAAACAGCTATTATAGTTTCAGTCTCAAGACCAACTGACACAGCTGCATACAATGAGTGAGGCGTCAAGTTGTACTCATGCATCGACTCCGGCCTACAAAATAAAATTAATTCCATTAACCCTCCCAAAACATTCAGAAACAAACAAGAACATAGATTGCAGATTGTCAACCACAAAAAAGTACCTGCAAACAGGCTCAGCAATGGCAATGAGAAAATCATAGGCTTGCTTATATAATGGAGAGAACGTCTCAAGGAAAATTCTACCATCTGCGCAAGCCCACAATGGACGATTTGCATGATCGGGTTTAAGTTCCAGTTTAGTGAAATCCATCTTCTTCCCTTCCCTCTCACCTATTTTATAACATATTCAAACTTTTATACATCAATCGAATTTAAACATAACGCAAATTTATCATACAAAAGCATTACCTAGTATAATTGCAAAGGGCAGCGGCGACAGTACATACTCCATCCATTTTAATTTATTTGTCTTACTTTCCTTTTTAGTCCCTTCAAAAAAAAGAAGGCCTATTTCCCTTTTGGCAACTCTTTAATACTTTCCAAGCAGCATGTTTAAAACAACAAGATTAAAGGACAACACATTCTACTATCTTTAATTTAAGATCACAAGACTCAAAACTCTTCCTTACTTTCTTAAACTTTGTGTCAAGTAAAACACCAGACAAACAGACTGAAACGGGAGCTTACTTCCTTAAACTTCGTGTCAAGTAAAAACGAGACAAACAAACTGAAATGAAAGGAGTTATAGTTTTTTTTCTAAATGAGGCTTTATTTAATTCTGGATCCAGCTCTATAAAAAGATAAGACTAATACCATCATGAAAATCATCACCGCCTTCTTCAGGATAGTACTGATCATCATCAGCAGTTGAAGACCTATACTCCTCCTTCATCACCACAATTTTTTTTTCATAAAAATACAATCTTTACCAATTTATATATCAATAAAACACCAAATAACATATTAAACTAGCTGGGAAATCAAAATACCTTAGAAGCAAACTTGATCTTCTTGCTGGGTCGACTTTTATCACCTGAACACAATAACAATTTTCAACAAACTACAGATACAAAAACTATACATATATAAATCAATCAAACAAGCAACTAGAAATCAAACCAAATTACTTGCTACTAGCTCATTTCATTCCAAATACTAACAAATTCATAATCCCATCAATTTTTTTACTAATTTTTGGGGATTTTTTGTTCTTTTTTTGAATTATAAAAAATACCGTGTCCGTGATGACCCATTTATGAGATGATGCAAAAAACTGTTTATTGAATCCCAAATTTGAGCTTTGAGAGTTACTCTGTTCTCTCTTTCGGTTTGTTTATCAGTCTCTTCGAATGGCGGTTTTGAGGCAAATCGGCAAATACTTATTATTTCTGGTTGCTCTAGAGAAATACTTATTTATGGGAAGGGGAATTTTCGGGTATTGGCATTGTAACCCCTGATCTGTCAAAGAGTTACAGTTACACCCTCAAAGTTTAGTATAGTTGATTGAGGTAACACAAAAAAAAGTAATTTTTTTTTAAAAAAAGGTCTATTTTGGAAATATATTTTCCTTAAGAATACATTTTACTCTAATTTTTGGAGAATAACCTCTCTTGAATTGTGGGAGATGTTTCCGAGGAAAGGAGGAGATTGACGATGAGTCGATTGTTTTACATATTATATTGAAGCGAAATGGAAGTTTGTATTGATATCTTTGTATGATAAGAAGAGAATGCTTCACTAAGGCTATAAGCCAAATTTTACACTGGTTCTTGGACAAATTATGTTTATGAAATGAAGTATTGGTCAGTCAAGAACTCACGCATCTAAAAAATGTAAGTAGCAAAAATGAGAATGTTGAGATGAATGTATGAACATACCAAGAGAGATAGCATTTAAAACAAAGACATTTGAGATAAAATTAGAGTGGGATTCCTAAATTAAGTGAGCGGCCCGAAAAAGAAGAAGGATATGGAGGTCAATGATTAAGGTGGAAGGATAAGCAGATAGTCGAGCGTTATCTAAATTTCTCAAAAAACTATTTTCTTAATATTGAAACAAATTACTTTCGCAAACGAATTATTATAAACAATCAAACATGAAAAAATTATGAGAAAATTACTTATTTTCATGAAAGAATTTTATGGAAAACATTTTCCTTTGTGCCAAACACACCCACAATCTGGCAAATTGTCATCATAAATAAGAAAGGTAAATCAGTTGACAATCAAAATCTGTCAAGGTTTTCCTTCAATAAAAAGCACAAAAGCAACATCACCTAATTCTTGAACTACCAAAATGAGATGGCAACCAGTGCCCAGATTGTCACATTTACAGAAAGTAAAACCAATTTTCTGTCCTTAATTTCGGGTTTAGCACGTTTTGATCAGTCCTATACATAGTAGATTTTCTTAAAGGACACCATGTACAGGTTCAGAATGGAAAGCCAGCATCTTCTTCATCTTCATCCTCGTCTATGGCATCTTCATCGTCACTAAAAACCTTGATGTCCTCTTCCTCTTCATCCTCGTCATCCATCATAGCCTTGTTCTTCCCTTTTACATCCTTCAAACCAGTGCTCAATACTACAGTTTCACCTCCAGTTTTCTCCATATCTTTCCTCAGCTTTTCCATATTCTCTCTTCTGCGTTTTTCCTCTAATAGCTGCTTCTCCTCCCGTCTCTTGTCCAAGTCGGCCCTACCAGGAAAAGTTTGCAATAATAAGAAAGTGGGCATAATAGTTTTTTAGCATATCCAATTATCAGTGGTATTTCAAGAAGTATAAACACTAAGTTTCAGTTACTGTAATACTTGTAAGTTTCCATGTACTCTTCAGCGCTGGCTTCAATTGCCTTGAAAAAGGCATCCATCCCAGCACCTGAAACTGCAGAGACTCCAACTGATCTGAGATTCTTGTAGAACTCCTCAAGTGCAAGAGAGAGGCTCCGAGTCAGAGTTGATGTGTAAGTGTTGTCTGCATCTAGTGCCGCATGAAACACCTCAAAATCTTTCATCCACTGCATTTGCAGTAGCATCACAATTCCAGAAAAGCAGCCAATGGAAGTAAAAGCAAAAAAGGCAGAAGAATCCAACAGTAAGAATTTAACTCTACGCTCCACTAAACACCCGTCCCTCCCCTCACACATGCGCGCACACACATAAACACACTTTTTTTTAATTGTTATAAGGCATTATATTGTTGTGCAGCAAAAAGTGCTGCAAGTAGAATATGTGACAAGCTCAACAGACCAATCATGGCTTCTATGATTAACAAACACACAATTGCGCAACAACCATCATAATCAAAGCTTTACACGAGGACTCATTGGTTTAAACTACTTAGCAAGCAGATACAACACATTTTTTTTGAAACTGGTAACTTTAGTCTATATAACCACAGGTATACTACAACAAAAGTGTAGTTCCCCTTCAAAAGTGTTGCAACTTACAGAATAATAGTCTTAGTCTAAACTGCTGCCTATAAACAATCTAGCACATCAAAGATGTCTTCTGTCCTAGTTAATATATCTTGTTTACACCAAGATACAACACATAACAGTTATAGTTTTAAACTGTCATTATAATAATCTTGTGGTTCCAATATTAATTATTATAGAAAGGGTAATAGCATCTGATTCACCTAGAGGTTATTTCTTTAACGTCCTCATTGGTTTATATTAGGTGCACAAAGGGGATAATGTTTCATAGCAAACTTAATATGAGTAATAGTGGAGACAGACAGCCCTTTATCTTCCTCCCAACTCCCTGCCCTTTTCAAGAAAAAATAGAGGAATGTCAGAATTTATTCTGCTACCTCCAAAGCAAATTCATGATTAGCCACATCCGTCTTGTTGAAAGCCAATACCAGCGGCAACCTTGTTTTGTAGAGGATGCTACAAGCATACAGCATATTGCTCATAAAAGTAGCTGGACTTTCAGATCGTGGTGTATCAACTACGTATGTCACAACAGTGGGAAAAGTAGATGCAAAAGCTTCAGTGATAATTGCACCAGAAGCAGACCAAGTGAATATCTCAATCTGTCCAGGAGTGTCCACGAGAACATAGTCCAACTGGTCAGCTCGTTTTTCAATAACTGATATCACCTGCAAATAGGTAGAAGAGGTGGTTGTCTCAACAGAGCTTGCGAAATGCAATGCATGTAAACCTTTGCTTCCCTAAAATTGGTGAAAAGAACAAATACTACAAAGCAAAAGCAAGCAAACATCAGATTTAGATTTTATTGCTTTGACATCCTTCCACCTACATTTTAAAAACCGTGAAGTCTTGCGCCAGAAATTATGAAACTTGTGCTCTTTAAGAGATTGAATTTGATAAATAAAATGCCCAGGCATCATCCAAGAGCATCAAAGTAACAAACATACAAGAAGTTCAAGAGGGGTTAGATGCATGAATGGTGCTTGAGAGATCTTAAAGCAGCAAAGACTATGATGCAATGTTTCAGAAACTTTAGAGAAGCATCACTATTTCAGATATTAAGAGGCTACTAGCATCTGGGCAGTCGAACTGTTGTTCAGAAGAAAAACAAAAGGGTCACAAAGCAAAGTTTCTAGACCATGAGTAACACACTGTGTGTGATACCAACACCATGCTGCACGAAAACTCTTTGCACAAACACATCATTCTAACCAGCCAGAACATTGGACCTCAAAACATAGTGCACTCATCTACAAGCTTTCAATTGTTGACGGAAAAGCAAAATCCACTATAATTTATGCACTAATATCCTTTAGACATTCATTCAGTCCATTTTTCTACCACAATAAGTGATCAATACAGAGATAAGACTCGTATATCACAAGAGATGCAAGGGGAAGGAAACTATAAAACAAGGTTTCTCTAGATCACGTAAGTTTAAGAAAAGACAGAAGACCAAATAGATATGCCCCTCAAACTACGCACATTTTCTCGGTTAGACACCTTGACTTTTATAGTGATCATTTGAACACTTCTATTTAGCAGAGGTGTATCTCGTGCACACCAGTGTCGGTAAGACGACCATCTGCATGCACTCACTGTTGAGGTGTCAAATGAACAAATTAACTACTGACAAACATGTGCAACTTTTTTTTTTAAAATGCCGCATGTAATTAATTTTATAAAACATACAATAAGAAAGGAAATAAAATTGAGGGCTACATAAGTTGTACGCCATGTAAGACATCTATATTTACGCGACACACTCCTGCTTAGTTGAAGTGTCTATATGGTCACAGCACAACCTAAGTGTCTATCTAACAACTTGTGCAAAGTTTATGGGGCTAGTTATGTATTTAGCCAAGACAAAAAGGAAAAGTGACTTCACATCCCATTCAATAAAAGAAAACCAGATCACATCAAACTAACCTCATCAAATTTTGTGGCAAACAGGTTCAGTGAAGTAAGAATTCCTCCATTTGGCCCAAGATTGTATTGCTTCATGACTTCCTTGTATCGAACAGTGTCTCTAATATCGATATTTGCACCAAATGGAAGGGTCAAGACAGCAGGATCAAGGTTCAAAACATAACCCCGGAGATTGGATGCCATTGTGTGGCAAACAAGTCGATGGAGAAACGTAGTTTTTCCACTACCTAGACGTCAATCAAAACAAGTGTTATATCAAGTCTTCAAGTAAAACTTAAATCACAACAAACAACTTGGGACAAAGCTAGTATCTTAAAAATGGTATACATATGAATACTTAACAAAAACAAATAATAGGACTTTACCAGCCATCCCAACCACTATGATAATGATAGGCTTTTTCTTGAAAGTGAAGGATGATCCCTCGATATTAAGATTTTGCATCGAGTTAGAGATATCATCCTTCTCCTGAACCTATAACCAGACAATCGAGACGGAAAAGAAGGAGAATATTAGTTAAGGCTTAGCTTCCATATTCTGAAGAATTGTAAAAGTAATCCAAATTAAGAATGTTTACCTTACTGTCAACTTGCATCGAACTCTCAGCCTCCTCTGGTACCTTTGAATCAATCTCCATTCAAGATAACTGCTAAATCAGTGAAGTAACGTCTTCTATCAGGCTCAATGTAAAATAATTAAGACCGTATCAAGGGTAAAAGGCATAAAGGAAACTAGGAAAAGTAAAAGACAACAAAAAGATGGTGATAATAAATAAATGTAGGAGCATCACAGAGGCCAACATCAAATTCCAAAGGATTCTGCCAATGGCTATGGATAATACTTTCGAGTTTGTTCTATTCATAATCTCAAGCTAATGATAACGTTAGATAAAGCTCGGACTAGTGATGTTGTACTCAAACTAGTGCAGGAACTTCTCAAATTCCACTGGTAACATTCCATCGTATTCGGATACAGGATTTTGAGGTTTGGGGAACCAACTGTTTTGAATATAAACATGTTGTTATTTATACATTTTGGGGTATTATTAAGGGTACTCTAATCACCCTAAAGCAAAGTATAAACTCTAATAACATTAAAACAATAAATATTATTCTTAGAATCATTTTTGTTGAATATGCATCCATTATAATAAAAGTTCAAGCTACGAAATTAACCAGAACAAGGTAAGATTAGAAGGTAAAGCTACAAAACTAACCAGAACAAGGTATGATTAGAAGTTCAAGCTACAAAACCAACCCGAACAAGGCAAGATTGCAAACACTGAAAGCTGAAAATAGTTAAATACAAACCACGAATTGAAGCTCGGATAATAAATACATGACATATAACACAGTAGAACAACTTTCAACACCTCATTTATGAAGATAATCAAAAAACAAAACAAAAACTCTGTATTGAAGCTCGGCGAAGAGCAAAATTTTCTCCCAAAACCGTTTAAACCATTGTCATTATCCGTACACTAATTTAGCTTATAAGTCAGTGAAATCAGCTCTATGAACAGAGTCCACAAGTTTTTTTAACAAAATTATTCATAATGGAAACTCATAATGGTCAGAGCCTGTAAGTTTTTAAGACAAAGCTAGATACTTGCAAGTTCAATAAAAACAATCACCGGTAGTTGAGAAGTCACCGGCGTAGAATCGCAACCGCGGCGTACGGCGGTGGAGGCAAGTCCGGCGGAGTTGAAGCAAATGGGAGGGTTTTGCTACTTGACAGGAGAATAGAATGACTTCGGAAAGAAAATACTGGAAATTAAAAAGAAGAAAAAAAAGTGAGAATAAGCTTAAGCCCAATACACAATAAGGCCTGTTTGGAAACTACCTATTTATTTGTGCAAAAAAATAAAAAAAAATTTAGATGAATATGTCAAAAAAAAAGTGCAATAATAGTGTATAAAAGAAATATTTAAAATAATTGAAAAAGTTATTTGGTACTATTTAGTATATTTATCACTAATCTTTTTACTTTCAAAAATTAAAGTTCATAAATATTTATAAAGTGTATTTACTATAAAATTATATCAGATTCACGAGTTTGAAGATTTCAAAACTTTTTATTCATGGATTTTTTATATAAGTGATTAAATTAAACATAAATTTGCATTTTGTATGTAAGGTTAAATTTGGTAGTCCAACTTTGGACATGTTTGAAGTTGTTATTTTTCTAATATGAATATTTTCATCTTATTTGATGAATTAAATATGCAACAATGTTTTATTTATTTTCTATTAAAAGGAGTAGTATATTATTTTAAAACAAAGAGTAATCAAAATAGATTTACAAAAGAGTCTGTACTGAAATACTCAGACCTTTAAAAAAGTATTAAAAAATCTATAATACAATATAAAACAAAGCTAGATAAAAGAAACCTGTGTGATATCCTTTTTTTACCAAAAATCTTATTATCTTTTTTTTGTTAGTTTTTATCTCATTTTTTAAATAATAATTTAATATAATATTTATAAATTAATGAAGAACTAGTTTTATCAATGATTGTTACCATTATAATCTTTCATAATTCATATTTATGGACAAACAATACAATTTTGCATAATAATTCATATTTATGATAGGTCCAATTTATAAGGTCTTTACAAATAGAATTGTAAAAATTAATATTTTATAGATACAAGCATATGCATAGATGCGGGATAGAGCGTATTTTGTGTCTTCTTTATTCTTTATTTTTTGTAATATCTTCCTTTTTTTCTCTCATTTTCAATACTGCATAAGAAATAATCTTAGCATAATTAACACATATATAACTAATACAGGCATTACTAATACATCATATTCAATGTTAATACGTTATCATCACACTCACTTATTTCCCCTTAAAATGAAGTCATAGTTTTAATTATTCAAACTCCATTCATTAAGTATATTGGTTTTCAATATTTGAATCTAAATCATCCAGACCTTATTCAGTATGTTAGTTTCTCAAACTAATGAGTAATAGCCGATAGGTTAGGTGTGTTTTTTACATTTCTAATAGCTTAGATATGATTTTTTTTTAAAGAAATCGTTAAAATATATTTTTAACAAAAAAAAAAACTTGTCAACACTTTTGCAAAGGTAAGTCTTCCTTAATAAAGGAGAATTACTCTATTACAAAATGGAGCAACAAAGTAAGCTAAATAACTCTTTAATAAACCAATAAGATTGCATTGCATTAAATATTTTTCTCTAATTCACTTCTTCTATGTAAAAATAAAAATAAAAATAAAATATAATGTAGATAACGATTTTATTTATAAAAAAAAAACAAGGAAGGGGATTTTATTTAGAAAAAAAAGAAGTCTTGTAATTGACTCGGGAATAGAAAGTTCCTCCGGTTTAGAACCGGTTTGATTCAGCCACCGGTTTAATACCACATTTTCCTGCTTTTAATTTTGACGACAACCATTCGGTTTCAGTTTTTTTCCTCTCTCTGCTGTGTTCTCTCCACCGGCAGCTTCACCGACTGTCCGATTCCGATCAAAGAAATGAGCGGTCACGATTCAAAGTACTTCTCTACTACGAAGAAGGGAGAAATCCCTGAGCTCAAAGAAGAGCTCAATTCTCAGTACAAGGTAACAAAAACTCTCCTATTGAAGTTAATTCCATTCATATCGAACCTGCGAAGAAACTCGAGTTTTATGGATTTATTAGCTTTGCATTGACCTGATTTAATGAAATCTATGAATTTACTTTGTCATTTTGAATGGTGATTTGAGATAGCCGTGGTCAGATCTGGCTAGTTTTCGCATTTGATTTGTGCTAGAAGTCTCACTAGTCCTCGCTTGTTTGGTTTGATCTATATTTGATTTTCTGAAAGTGAATTTATGTTTAGTTTTGAGGTCATATTGAAATATACAGCATTTCCGCGGTATGTTTATGAAATTGGGGAAGTTATTGGACCTTCATGAAATAGTATAGCTACTGAAACCGGGGAGTCATGCTTAATCAGGATTTGCATGTAGTTTCACGATTTGATTTGTTGAAGGAGTCTCACAAGTCTCCATTTGCTTGGTTGATCTCAACAATTTTTAGATGTGAATTTATGCATATTCAGGGTCTCAATTTTTTATGTTTAGTTTTAAGGGCAATTGAATTTACTGCATTCTCTCTGTGATGCTTATGGAATAGGGGACGTTACTGAAATGATTATCGAAAAGAGTAGTTTGTGAAATCGGAGAATTATGCTTATTCAGGAATGATATTCAGTTTGCATAATTTCTCGAAAGAGTCTCACAAGTCTTCATTTGTTCGAGTGATCTCATATGTGAATTATGCTTAATCAGGGTTTGTATTTAGTTTTGATGACCGTTTAAATTACTGCATTTTCAGTGTGATGTTTATGAAATTGGGTACCGAAAATCTTATTGGGTGGAAGAGGGACTGCTTATGGTTGAAATTTTCTTTGTTAAGGAGTTTGGTGAATATTCATTTGTGTGGTTGATATCAATAATTTAGGCGGTTTGATTCGGTTGAATAAGTTACCAGTGATTTTATATTTAGTTTCACTGTCCTATTGATACTGTATTTAGTTTAGAGCTTGTGAAAATCAGTATCGAATTGAATAGTACTCATTCATCAGTAGTTTTGATTGAATAGAATAGATTTTATATTTTAAATACTATTGAAATTACTATATATTCTGTAGGATGCTTATGAAACTGGGGATGTAACTGAAATTGTTACCGAATACTATTTTAGCTGTTCGTTTGTTAGAAAATTTGCGGACATCTGAATGCAGTTCCATTAATGGCACGATCCTTTTCATTGATGAAATGTTCGTAGAAACTAGATTGTCTATTTATTTGTTGAAATATTACTTCTCTCTCTTTACATATGTGTACTTATCATTTTTAAAACTGGTTGCTTCTGGTCATTGTAGACATATGTAGTTGAAAAGTTGTTGCTATTACAATGAACTCAACGTTTTCGGTCTTAAATTTTACTCAGCTGAATTATGACATCATTCAATCGTGGCTAAGTTGTGTTTCAAGTCATGAGGCTTTTCATTGCAGCCTTGCCATTCCTTCTTCTTTTTGGAAATTTTGTAGTTGCTTATATATCTGTATGGAATGCAGGACAAGAGAAAAGATGCTGTCAAAAAGGTCATTGCTGCTATGACAGTTGGGAAAGATGTTTCTTCACTGTTCACAGATGTTGTTAATTGCATGCAAACAGAGAATTTGGAGTTGAAGAAACTTGTATACTTGTATCTTATCAATTATGCTAAAAGCCAACCTGATCTTGCTATTCTTGCCGTAAATACATTTGTGAAGGTATTCCCGTGATGAAACTCATCTTTAATCATTCATCTTCTATAAATGTTGTGGTTTTATTCTTCTCATTACCTGCTGATTTGTTCTTTATATGCCAATCTTCACCGGTATTATGAGCATACGACAATAAAAGCTTCAGCTTTAATCATTTATCTAGACTTCTCACTGTCTGTCTCATATACATATGATTACAAATAGAGAAGTATTCAGTAATATTTCTATCTATCTTTTGAGTGATGTAATACAATGAGTCTTGAACTTTCATGATACTCCTTTACCCGGTCTTCAATGAGAATTGAGATCGAAGGGGATTTCCAATCTGATTCAATCCCTCTGTATACCATCTTTGTTTTCCCATAGACCATAAGGTTCTTCGCTCTTCAATTAGTAGCTCCTCTTCTTTATCAGAAATTTTAATTAGTTCCTCTGCTTTTATTTGTTATATTGCTGTTAGTGATGCCTAGTAATTGGACAGAAACCCAAAGACACGAAAAGTCGTAAAACAAAACAGTGGGAAATGGAACATTTAAGACTACAATTTTTTTATTTTTTTTAAAAAGGCAACTCATTGTATAATTATAATCTACTGAGAAGAGATCTTGGACCATGTGATAAGCCTTGGCTGAGATGAAGGTTCTTCTACGATCTCCCAGATAATGAACCATCGTGAAACTTATGTTTTTTCACAAGTAATGAATTCATTTGTTTCAATTTAAGATGGGTTGAAATAAGCCAGTTACATAAAGATATGATGAATGAATGAGAGGTTCCGTATTATATTTTCCCTTCTTTTTTGTTCTTTGGACAACAGTATTGTTCATACCAGCTTAGGGGAAGATCACCTAATATACTGACATCTAATACTTCCCACAACACAAATATTAGATAACTCTGTCAAGCAAAGTTTTGGCGGATTGAAGAATTCACCTAATGCCACATTTGCGAAGATCAGAATGTTGGTCCCAAAGTTGTCCCTCCAGCACTTCACGCCGCATGATTCTTGGGACTAGAACAATTCCTCTTCCTTACTTGAAGGACCTTGTTTATCCCTACCTCTTTCACAACGAAAAACTTTTCCAATGGGAGTAGGACATAATGTCTTGCAGCAGTCTGAATATTAAGGAAGCAATAAAGAAGTAAGAACTTTTTGGGCTGTCCAACATGGTAACAGCTGTTGTCCAACCTGTGCAGTTTGAATTTGACTTGAGTATGACTGCACTGCACAACCTAGTGCCTGCGGTTCCTAGCGTATTAGAGGTTTAAAAAAATGTGTTTAGTTTAGTTAACTTGTTCTTTTGAGTTGTATTTATCCATGTGGAAGAGCCAATATCTATCCCTGGGAGGTAGATTGACTCTCATAAAATCAGTTCTGGATGCACTTCCGACTTATATGCTAAGCCTTTTTCCACTACCAAAAAGTATTGGAAAGAAACTCAACAAGCTGAGAAGGATTTTCCTCTGGCAAGGAAATAGAGAGAAGCAAGGATACAACCTGGTTAAATGGGAAGAGGTGACAATGAGCAAAGCACAAGGAGGTCTGGGCATTAAGAATTTGAGTACTCAGAACACCAGTCTGCTGCAAAAATGGTTGTGGAGATTCTGTTGTGAAGATATGGCATTATGGAGGAGGTTTACTGCTGAGAAATATGGCCTACAAAGCAACTGGACAACTGAAGAGGTGAATGGCACTTTTGGGTGCTCTGTATGGAAAACCATC
>JAJOOO010031806.1:0-12135 GCA_029582685.1 Solanum piurae
AAAAAAAAAAAAACCCCCCCCCCCCCCCCCCTTAAATCATAAACTTGACAGCACAACTTACTTTAGCACTTAGACTACACAAGCGGTTAAATAACCCTCTTAACATCTTTGGAGGTATTTGAACGCACGTATAATTTAGGTGCTAAAATAAGTTGTCTTGTCAAGTTTAGGGGGGAATTTTATGTGTTTTCTAATATGATAATAATAAGTTCAATTTAGGGAATAATCATTGTGATAAAAGTTTTATTTGTTATTGTAATATAATAAAATGGGATGTATATGGTATAAAAATTGTATAATATAAGTATGTATAGACTTATATAAATTTTACACAACAAGGAGTCTAGGACTGAAATTCAGTTCAAAATTATAAAGGATAAATATATTTATAAAATATACAATTATAGGATAATTTTTAAAAATTCTCAAATAACAAAATTTAGCCCAAATACTAGTTTACGTCACCTTGCTGGGATTCTCCGGATCTTCACGCCTAACCTGTTGCTCACGTGTCCAGATGTGGGATCTACATGAAATAAATATTCTTTGTTTTTTTAAAAAAATTCTTTCCTTTTTTAAAAATATTTTAAAATTTTAACTTTTTACATGACATATATAAGATTATAAGATTAAAAAAAATATTTAATTCTATATACTTTAATTTAAGATCACAAAATTTAAAATCTTTTTTATTTTCTTAAATTTTATTTAAAGTCAAAACCATATAAATAAAATTGAAATTGAAGGAATATTGGATTACTGCATGTTGTTATAGATAAATATTTCATTTTTTTTAAAAAAAAAATCGAATCTGCAAAATAATTATAAAAGCTTTCTAAAATAATTACTCCCTCTATTCTACTTTGAATGAGTACAGAGTTTAAAAAATAAAAAGAGATTTTTAAATTTTGTAATCTTAAACTAAAAATAATTATAATCTTTTAAAACTTATGATGTTAAACTACCATGTAGAATGTTGAATTTGAACGAACTTAAAATATATAAAAAAATATTTTAGATAGATCCAAAAAAATAAAACACTTTAATTAAAATGAACAAAAAATATTATATTTGATAAATATGACAATTAAAATAAATAAAAATATATGATTTCACTTTGTTGAGTAATAACGTGTTAGGAAGGGAAGTTAGAGGATGATTACAGAGCACCAAACAAGTACGTTATCATTTCTACTTGTAGTTAAATTGCCAAGGGAGGAAAATTCCGCGAAATTGAATTTAAAATTTAAATTTTATAGATTTAATATGTATAATTTTTTAGAAATTTATTAATTTTTAATTTGTGAATTCCTATATGTTATCTACTATAATTTTTTAAAAATTATATATAAATTTATATTTCAGGTTGAAAATATTAAATTCAGATAATATAGCATTAGATCAGCCCTTGCCTATGAGTCGCTATCATTTCTCTAGTCAACGCAATTGCTTTGCCAGAAATGTTGATGAGCATTTTTCAATCATCAAGAAGGACTTGTTGCCACTTGCCTGCCGATCTAAAACGGATTAAAATTAGAAGTTTATAAATTTTTATGACAATTTCAAATTAAAAGTATAAAAATAATTGAATTTAAAATTAAGAAGTGTAAAATTATTGAATTTAGATAAATTCGTATCCGAGTTTCTAAATCCGTTCCTATTTGCCAGTCATTTTGCATAACATAAAATCCCTAACAAATATAATTTCATTTATATTCTAGAGATAAAAGAAAAATGTGAGATTCTTATAAAGAAAATTATCTTCTAACAATTACAATAACAATATTTATGCCTCAATCCCAAAAAACTGAGATCGGTTACATGAATTCTCAATTTTTTTAGCAATTAATATAAAAAATAATGACATCTTTTACTAAAATGAAAAAAATAACTTTCTTTCTATCACGACCCAGACCATCGTGATTGACACCCACACTAACCCTCCGATGGTAAAACCATTAATACTAATTAGCTAACCAAAGAACCAAACAACTAAGACATTTAAAGATACGAAAGCAGGTTTAAATGCTAAGGAAAAGATAGGGAGTTCCCATAAACTCCAACAAAAGTCTAACAACCAAAACTAACATTGCGGAAATTACGCCTAGAACCTGAAAGTCAATGTACCAAAACATCTAACAAGATCCATAAGTCTAACAAGAAGGGTTACAACCTCAAACTAATGTGCTAACAACTAACTAGAAAATCTAAGTCCAAAATGTGGACATAGACAGAAAGAGAACTCATGTCAGCCCGGAAGAACTGGCTCACCCTTGAATTCGAACGACGATCACTGATCTTCTAAGCGAGGTCTGTCAATAACCGCTTGAAGATGCCTTGTACTCAACAAAGAAAGAGCAAGTGCAGTATCAGTACACAACCACAATGTACATGTAGGATCACACGGCTATCCCACTAAGTGCAACATACATAAGTCAATACAACAATACAATAACATGCATACACCGAACATATACAATATCATCAACATTTACGAACAACGAACAGTTTCACAATTCTCAAATGTCACAGTTATATCAAGTCATTGGTCCTCTCATGGAACCCAAACCCAAATTGTTAGCATACCGAAACGTGGTACCCGATCCAATGATTATGTTGGAACGTGGCAACCGATCCCATAATTATGTCGGAACGTGGCAACCGATCCAAGTTAGTGTGTCAGAACGCAACACCTGATCCATTCAACAAGCCACAATCACAAAGTACATTCTCATAATCATACAATCAAGTCATGATTCATGTCATTCATCATTCATCTATCCTCATTTACAATTAATGTGATCAATAATGCAACATTCACATACATACATATATCATAATGAAGCAAAAACAAACAAACATCACACAATCATAGAATCACAACCATCACCTACCTCGAACAAAGCTTGAATCCCCTAAGAAACTTGATTCTTCCCTCTTCGGATTCTTTCCGCTTGTTCTTGGTCTACAAACAATCAAAATAACACGAAAATCAATAAACAATCACTAATTACCCGGATTACTAACAACCCTATCAACCCATGATCTCAATATCCCAATTAGGTCTTTTTCCACCATAATTCCCAGATCAAAACCCTTCCTCATCGATAATTACCCATTAGGTTACGTTCTACGGATTGAAAAATAGATTCGGGGAGTTAAAATCTTATCTTTAGCTTCAAGAATGGTGGAAAACTGTTAAGAAAAGTCCTGGGTTCGTTCCTTAGCTCTCAAGTTCGAAAATGGCAGAATAAAATGATTTTGGGGTTTATTTCCAACTTTATGTCGCGTCTGTCCCGCCACAGTGGTACCACCCCACTACAACGACCCCGCCGTGGCGGCAAAAATCCCGGTCGTAGCGGCTTGCACAAAATAGTGAGCTAATTTAATAATTCCAGTACTCCCATTTCACAACACACCTTCAACCAACGACACTCAGAAACTAATCGTTCACGCTAAGACCAGTTTCGGGAGTTCTACTCACCCGAATTAAATTTTGTAAAGTCGTACGGGTTCCTTAACGTCTTAGTTATCTACTCATGTAATCCAAGTCATAATTAGATCACCCAATTGCTACCATATTTCCTAGACTTTAATGACTCTGATTTCGTCCAAATCTGGACTAGGTTGGGAAATCTCAAGTTACTACGAAAAAGTTTTTCGGGTCAAATTTTTTTCTGTTGGCTTTTCTATAACAACAGAACTTGGTCGACACTTTCGTGCTTATATTTATTTTCCTCAACAGTCTATTAAGAATTGATTTTTTTAGCACTATGATGAATGGCATTATTGATGGAAGCCAATTGACGTTTTTACCTGGAAAGATTATATCTGACAACATCATCTTGAGCCATGAATTGGTCAAGGGATATTTAAGGAAGGGTATAAGTCCTAGATGTATGCTGAAAATGGATCTATAGAAAGCCTATGATTCTCTTGAATGGGTGTTGTTGGAGCAAGTTTTGATCTTTTCGAAGTTATTTGTGAAGTGGATAATGGTCTGTATAACCTCAATATCCTATTCTATTGTGATAAACAGGGAACCAACTTTTCATTTTGATGCTAAGAAAGGTCTGAGGCAAGGTGACTCCATGTCACCCTATCTTTTTGTTATAGCCATGAAATACTTAAACAGATTGTTGAAGACTATAAAGATTTCAATTTCATCCCAGGTGCAATAAATTGAAAATCCTGCAACTGAGCTTTACATAGCAAAGGATATTCTCAATCAGTGCAAATGTTATTTCATTGTTTTAATCAATTCTCAGTTGCATCTGGACTCCAAGCCTACATACAAAAGTGTTATGTATACTTTAGAGGAGTAAGTTCAAGGGTACATGATCAAATTTTAGAGTTGACTGGCATGGTAAATGGAGAGTTGCCTATAAGATATCTTGGGGTTCCTCTGAGCACCAAAAGATTATCTATAGTGCAATGTCAGTCGTTGCTAAGCAAAATGCTAGGGAGGATAACATCACGGACATCAAAATTTATAACTTATGCAGGAACGCTACAACTATTGAAAACAATTTTATTTTCTATCCAAACCTACTGGTCACAAATCTTCATGCTACCTAAGAAGATCTTGAAAATCATTGAGCAAATTTGAAGAACCTTCCAATGGACAAGAGTAATTGATCTGTCCAAAAAGGCACTGGTTGCGTGGGAGAAGCTTTGTTTGCCACAGGTTGCAGGCCTTAATATCCTCAATCTACACATATGAAATAGGGCAGCCATGTGTAAGTTACTATGGAACTTAAGAAGAAAGAAGGATGTATTGTGGGTTCATATCTATTATGGTAAGGGAAGCTCATTGTGGGGAAACAAACCTAAACAAGCTAGTTGGATTATACAGAAGATTTTGAAGACACAGAAGTATATATAGAAGGCAAAGATGTGTGAACTAGACCTGATCCAAATGCCTACATTCACTATCAGAAAGATGTATTACAAGCTACTAGGAGAATATCCTAGAATACCCTGGAGGAAGCTACTTTTTAACAAACCTGGTCTACCTAAATGACTTTCCATCCTTTATCTACCCTTACACAAGAAGCTCTATTCTAGAGATCGATTGATTAGTTGGGGGATGCAAGTGAGCCCTGAGTGTCCACTATGTGAAAAGAAACTGGAAACCATAGACCACCTCTTTTTCCAATGTCTAACGACCAAAAGTGTCTGGAGCAAACTATTGCAATGGTTAGGAATAATGAGACTAGCTTTGTCAAAGACTGAGGAGGTACAATGGTGTGTGAAATAGAGGAAAGGCAAGGGGATCAAAGCTACAATATATAGAATCACACTTGCTGCTACAGTCTACGAGCTTTGGATGGAAATGAATCATAAAGTTTTCAAGCAGAAAAGGTGACAAGAGGCTTATATCGTGAAGAAGATTATCCAAAAAGTACTAGTGATGACCAACATGCATCCTAGACTACAACATTATATTGCCCTACTTACTAGTTCTCCTTTAGTTTTATTTGGTAGCTGAAGAAATAGTCAATAAGAGGCCCATTCCCAAGTTGGGCATTTCCAGTTGAGGAACAAGCATATTTTTTTTTGTCTCTTGAGTTGTATGGAACTACTTTTGGTAATAAAATGTGGATATTTACCAAAAAAAAAATAGATTATTTTTTTTAAAAAAAAATACTCCATCCATCCATATTTACTCGTCTACTATACTAAAAGTAATTGTGCAACAACAATTGTTGAGTTTGAAAAATCAAGAGATAATTTATCCTTTTAAGTCTATTTTATCTTTGCTATTTAATACTATTCAATATATAATGCATTTCCAAAATATTAAATTTAATATATTCAACTTTATTATTTATTGTTTCTTAAGATGAGTGCTAAGCAGTGGCGGACCCAGGATTTTCACGAAGTGGGTTTAAAACTAAAATGTGGCAACAGGGATTCAAACTTGGGCTGGCTGGGAAAATTGAACCCTTTTCACCACTCTGCCAAGGGTCACACTTGTGTTAGTGGGTTCAAAAGTTAATATATACATATAAAATTTTAAAAACTGATCAAATATATATATATATATATAGTGTTATTTTTCAACGAAGTGGGTTCATATGAACCCACTTGACCCTCTGTAGGTCCGCCCCTGATGCTAAGTGAACAATTATTATTGAACGGGGAACATTACATAGTTTTGGGTTCCATGTGCGCATGTTTTAAAGTTAAACATATTAAATTTCGATAATTTGTGACTTTAGTCATTTTAGGTTAATTAATGTGATTGATAAAGTGTGAAAAGTCAGTTCTCGACTCTAGATATTTTTCAACCTTTGTTTTAGATCAAAGTGTTGAGCATTTTTTTTTAGCACAAATCATTTGCAACTTGAATTTATTTATCATAAAGTATGAATTCAACTTTGATCTTACATTTTTTATATTTAACTTTATCTCTCACTTACACTCTTAACAACTTGGTTTATTTCTCTTTTTTTATTTCTCACTTTTGCTCTCACACTCTTTTTCTTTCCTTTGCTTTTAACCACTTGTATTCTTTTCCGTTATAAGTAGGAAAGAGAGGTGCATGATCTCGCGAATTACTTTTGTATAAATTCACGCTTGTTTACTTGAGCATAACTCAAAGAACTACATTACTTTATTTATATATATAATATAAGGTTCTCACAAAGTTGTTTTTGTCAAATTTATAAAGTTAGTTTTTTTTAATTAAGAAATGATATGTATTTTTGACTTATTGTTCAACTTTAAAATTTTGTATTTTCCCTCTTTTATATAATTTTTTATTTAGTTTTGTTTTACTTTAATCGTCATCAAATAATTTGGTAAATACTTGGAATAACATTTTTGAAATATTTTGTAATGCCCCAAATCAAACTTTGTCAATACATATTCGTCAAGTTTATTAATTTTTTTAGAAAATGATAAAAAGAAAGACACCTTTATTATCACTTCAAAAAATACTCCCTAATGAAAAACATCACAAAGCTAGTATAGTTATCGTACACCTGATTTTGTTTTTGATAGAAATAATCGTATTCTAAACAAAATAGGAGTGAGAATTTGCCCAATGAACGAAATAAATGAGTGAACAAGCACCAAAAAGATATACAAATAAAGATTCAGAATATCACAATTAATTAATGAGGGAATCAACAACAAAAAGAAAGATCAATTATTTGGATCCCCCAAGGCCCCAACACACACCCAATTTAGTATGTTTAGTCGCTAATTTTTCATATGGTAAATAAATATCATTTTAAGTATGATATTTCTTAAGGATGATTCAAATAATTATTTCCATCTATAAATAGTAATGAAAGAATCTAATGAGGGATATTTACTATTCCCTTTTAGAATACTCATAATTACTAGTACTACCTTTTTCTACAATAATTCTAAAATTCTCATTACAGAATTATTTTTTCAATTTGTACAACTTTTTGAATATTTTAGATTCCTCATTGAGATAATTTTAAATATATAAGTTAGGTTGGTAATGATATCTAACACATAATTGGGACTTGGGAGAATCTTCTCACTTTTTATTATTATATGAGCCATTACTTGCATTCTTTGGTAAAGAAGGTGAATAATGTACATCTTGTATACGCTCATTATCATCTATTCATCTTGTATAAGTTAAGTAACAAATATTGAGTTGTTATTAAATTCTTAGTCTTGATATCAAATTCATTACAAATTAATTATTTTTACTAATTGTGGTGGAGAAGGGAAAATGGGATCTGTGAGGTGATTACAGTATGAGGAATCGAATCCTCCCCAATTAAGTGAAGTTCAGATAGTCAACCAACTCAGTTATTAAGATTCTTCTATCTTATTTATTTCTTTAAATATATTTCAAATATGAGGGATACAATTTTTTTTCATTTTATCTATTTCTTTCGATACATTAATTAAGCAAACAAGATTTGGAAATTATATTTTGGGTTGAAGAATATTATATTTTTCATTCATATTTTATATTTAGCATTTAATAGATCCAACAGACAATATGATATCCCTATTGGATATTTGAGAATCTTTTTATCACATGTGATGCAGGTGAGGCATAAGATTCCAAATCCCTTTTGATGACGACACTATATATATCTATCTATTTCCATCTAACCAAAGCTGCAACATTTGTTTTATTCCGAATGGTTCAGACTTTAGATCGTTAAATTGATTTATTTTTATTAAGATTTAAGTATTTAATTGATTTGAATTGATCTTAATGATTAAAAAATATTCTTATATGTATAATATTAATTATCATTATTTTGTTCATAATCACTAGCCACCGCGACTAATCGTTTCTGTCATCATAACTATCATCACTACTATCATCCATCATTACTGTCGTCAACTACCAATTCATTACCACCAACTACATCTGTCATTACAACTATCATCATCATTGTCACTATATCGCTTCGCTTCCAGCTCCAACACTGTCGACGATCAAATTTTGCATCCAACCAACTTCACAATCACAACTAGCATAGTTGTTGTTGTAGTCACTGCCACCTTCACCATCACAGTTAGCACCACCATCAGCTACCACAAATACATTGTCAACCACCACACATTCTACAACGATCACCAACCATACTGTTAACTACTAACATTAATTAATTTTACTATCATAACCATCACCATTATTAAAAATTGAGTCATAATCGAATGTCAAAATCGATACTGGACTAGATTAATTTATAAGAAAAATCAATATCAAACCAACGGACTGAACATTGTCAATTTAAACTAGGTCAGTTTCACAAAATCGATGAACATGATCGGTTAAAACTGGGGAACAATCGATCCATGATTTGTCAAATTCAATAAATTTAAAATTGGCGTAAACTTTTTTTTAAAAAAAAAGCCAATGAACTGGATCAATTTTTCTGAACTATATATAAAAAAATGTAGTTGATTGAAATTTCACTCAAATATTTACTAATTGTTAAAAGATTCGAATGGCATCAACATTTTTAAATCATTCAATTTTATTTCAGTATCGCAGAAAATTACAACTAAAACAAATGAGACATGGTGACCATAGTGTACAATAATATCATTTTGATGAGACGTATTCTATTTTAATGAGGAAAAATAATCCATTAGTTGCCTCCAAATAATCAGTAAATCTTTTGAAGATTGTGTTATGTTTTTCTTTTAAAAGGAAACAAATTAATATTTTGAATTGATATTTTGTATTAGGTGACACCTAAGAAAGATTTGGGGATGTGTGCACTCCACATTCCAAAAAGATTCTAGTGTGCTACTGAATCTCAATTAGTATAAAAAAAATTTAAAAATTTTACTCCCTTCATCTCTTTTTATTTGTCCAATTTTGACTTTCAATTATTTTTATTATTTTTTATTTTTGACAAATCAAGAAAATATAATATTTTTTATCTATTATATCCTCAATTTATTTAGAGAGTTGATATTTTTGAAAAAGATAAACCTCTTTAATAAATAATTTAATTTTGAAATTGTATCCATTAATAGGGATAAAATAATAAATTTACTTTATCAATTATTATTTTTCTTAATAGATGTGTCAATTAAAAAATGACAAAAAATATTCTAGTGTGAAAATTATATTTTTCTTTTCGGTTTTAACTATAAAGTGGATGTTGGGCGAGCTCATATTGTTCTTGTATTTCTCAATAGTTAGATCCATTGGGCTAATTTGGCCCAATTCGTAACCCAATTTGATAGGATTGAACTAAGATTTTTGAGATGGAAAAATTGTATATTATAGCAAACTATTAATTCAAATTAAATGCTATAAATATACTTTGATTTAATTGTACCCTATAGCAAACTATTGTTATTTTCGCCACTCTCCCTGGTAGAAGCTCGCTCGCCACTCTCGTTTGGTGGCAATCTCGCTCGCCTCTCTCGCTTTTATACAAACACAAATGTATAAAATGTGTTTGTGTTTGTATAAAACGAGAGGAAATTGTATATATACATATATTTTCGTTCCCCTCTCTCCCCTCTCCCAGATCTCGCTCGCCACCCTCGCTTATACAAACAGAAACGAAATGTATAAATTGTGCTTCTGTTTGTATAAAGCGAGAGAAAATTGTATATACACATGCAAATACATATATCTTTGTCCTATACACTTATAATTATACAATACAAATATTTTCCAGCCCAGTTTTCTTTTGTCTTTCTCTCTTTCTCGTTTTATACATACACAGATTATACAATTGATCTTTTGTATACAACTGCTTTCTTTTGTATATGTATAGCGAATTATACCACTGCTTTCTTTGTATATGTATAGCGAATTATACAACTATATTTTTTTTGTATATGTATAGCGAATTATGCATGTATATGTTTGTTATGGAGCGCAATTATGCAAACTTTGTCATATCATACAAATATGAATTTTGTGTTTGCTATATGTGAAAGTTGTTCTTTTGAGAATCCTTTAAGAATAGAGGAGGAATTATACAACTAGCCACTATAATAAATTAATTATGTTCCTTAGCTATATATAATAGTATTTAACCTGACTAATTAAATGAAATAGAAAATCTTAAAAAAATATATTGTCCAACGGTTATCTATCTTGATCCAATTACATGAAATAGAAAATCTCATAATAACTCAAAGGTATAGCAGGAAAGAATTTTTTTGTAGAGTTTTAAATCGAACACAAGATTAGGTAGAAAGCAATGAATCAAACACTTGATAAAAAATAATTTATACATTACTAATCCATGCATTGTTAATCCATGTATTACTAATCCATGTGTTATTAATTCCTGCGCTATCAATATTTGTATATAGTTTGATGCAATAGAAATAGCAAGCCTTGAGTAAGTTCTACAAGAAAATATTTGTTTATAAAAATGCCATCCACACTCTTAAGCTCTGAGAAATAGAAAATGTTTTGAGAGAGATTAGAGAGATAGTTATGTCATTAATTAATTTAATACATGTGTTAAACCCTTTGTATTATTAGTAATACACACCTTACGAGTAGTCTGATAAAATATATTAGAAAAAAATAATGCATGAATTATCTTTGTGTATTAATTAGTACCTTGTTTGGTACACTTCCAACCTATGTTGAGATGTGTATTACTAATACATAAAAATCCATGTTATCATTAATACAAGAGAATTTTATGCATTATGCATGCATTAACATGATTAAAGATCCCATTGCCCCTCAAAACGATTTTTACATTTTTTTCATCATAATTGTGAAGGGTATTTTAATAAGTAAATATTTTTATGCAATGCATTCTAATTTTAATATATTAAAATCAAACAATGCATAAGATTAATGCATATATATATATGTATGATTAATACAAACATTATTAATAGGTCTAATCCATCGGTGACCCTCTAAAGTTGGCTCTAACTTTCACTTAGACACCTCAACTAGGCTATGTTCACTTTGGAAACTTCATGTCATCTTTTAGTGTGTCATTTTGACACTTTTTTTTATAATCAGCCAAATGTGTAAGGTGTGTGTAATACACTCGGCGATGACGTGTCAAAATGACGATTTAAATGAAGACATGACACATTGAAAATAATTTTTAAATAATGAATTTTGAGTAGAAACAAAAGACCAATAACTTGATGTCACGTGACAATTTTTATCCAAATAATTTTAAAAAAATTTAACGACTTGCACAATCCATTCTATGTTGTCTTTTCCACCACCCCCACCCCGATCCTCAACCCCTCCCCTACCAGAATGTTTTCTCCACAGTCCACAACCCCCTATCCCTCCCACACTCAAATCATCTTCTCCACCATCTCCCCCCCACCCCCGAACCCCAATCTCTCCCCAATTCAAATTGTCTTTCCCCAAAATACTTTTATAGTAATTTAACTGTTTGAATTTTTTTTTTTATAAAAGCACACCTCTTTGCAAAAACTAATTTGGCTTACTTATAACTTCAATAAAATTAAATTCTTCAAATCCAAACAAAGAGTTTCCTATTAAAAGAATTTCCTAGAACTTTTTAAATATATATATATTTCAATTTTTTTCAAAACTTTTCGTGGAGGAAGAATGGCAACAAAATAAGAAAAGTCCACAACCCCCTACCCCTCCCACACTCAAATCATCTTCTCCACCACCGGGGGGGGGGGGGGGGGGGG
>JAJOOO010031807.1:0-17961 GCA_029582685.1 Solanum piurae
ATATCTAGAATATATCACAAATAATATTAAAGAAATATCAAGATTAATACCCTTGAAAAAAGAATATTATAATAAAATATGGCTAGTTAACACCTCACCTACCATACTATCACCTACCACACTACCACAAATATGAACCCCTCAACTACCAGTTCCGCACTTCCAAGACCAGCTACGCACCCCCGAAAAATTGCTCTATGAAAGTTTTGGAGAAAGTCATAGTCATGAAGATGAAGAAGGATATGTCAATATTTGATAATTAATTGAGATTAATATTAAGGAGTTCAACTACAGGAGTCTTCCATCATGTAAGGAGGTTGTTGGATCAATATAGGTACAATAAAAAGGGACTTACACTTACTAATCATAGACCTAGAAAAACCATATGATAATGTCAAACACAGGTGAGGTATACTTGGGGCTCACATTAAGGCTATTACGGACATGTACAATGGAGCAAGAATTTAGAATAGAACGGTAGAGGTACATTTCTTGACCGTGATGTGATGCACCAAGAATTACGCCTTAGCCCATTCCTTAATACCTTAGTGATAGATGTATTGACTTGACATACACAAGACGATGTGTATTGTTGTATGTTATTCACAAATAACATAAATGACCAACAAGATGCACGATAGAGTTATGATAGACGTTAAATTTTGAAAGAGGCAATACAATCTAGAGGTTTTAGGTTAAGTAGGACTAAGATAGAATAACTCAGTGGATGTTTACTAATGTAACACATAAGGTCGAGCTAGAAGTAAAGATCTACTCACTAGTCATAACAAAGACCTCAACTATCTTAAATCTGTAATTCAAGTGGATGAGATGATTGACAATGATGTCTCATAATGTATTAGAGAAAGATGAATGGAATAGAGGTTCAACTTTAGGGTATGTGATAAAAATGTGTTATCAAGGTTGAAAGGTATGTTATGTATTGTGGTTGTTACGCCAGTACTATTATACGAGGTAGAGTGGAGGTTGATCATGAATATTACTGTTCATAAGATAGAGCTAATAAATATGAAGATGCTAAGATGGATGTGTAAGCAAAGGCATAGAGATATGATTAAGGATGACATTATACTAGACAAGGTGGGGTGACCTCCATGGAAAATAATATGGGGAAGCAAGACTAAGATAGTTCTAAAATATATGAAGTGTGAGGATATACCAATGAGGAGGTTCTAGAGGTTGGTTGTAGTATATATTAGCAAAGTTATAGGTGAAGAAGAACTTGGGAGTTGATTTGACATAGTGACTAAGGATATGACTTTAGATAGGAAGGTATGGAGGTCGAGGATTAAGGTTGAAAGCTAGTATGTAGTTGATTCATGTCATACTTCTAGTAGTATGATTTATGTATCGCGTACTTTCTATTTTTTTCAAATGTGTATTAAAATCATTTGCTACATTTATTTTGTACACTGCAGTTATTGTGTCTCTTTTTCTTTTGTTCTTTCATGTGCCACTTATATTTTTTGAGTTGAGGGTCTATTGATAATAACCTCTCTATCCCTCAAAGATAGTGATAAGGTTTGCATACATTATATCCTCTACGGACCCCACTTCCATTAATGGAATTACACTAGCTTATTGTTGTTATTATATCTACGAGGTAAGCGCTAATAAATTTTGAGTAAAGATCAACGGTTGATAAAACATCATACAAATCACTTACAAGAATTAATCACATTGATAGATACAAAACTTGTATGAAAAAATAAATTACCCAAGTATAAGAAGGATGATCAGGGGTTGCATGAAGACAAGAGAGGAAGTTGGTAAGGTTGTCTTAAAGAATAAAATTCTAGGTCGTTAAGAGTAGTCCATTTCGAAGCACTCAAAACTAAAACTATAATTGAAGAATTCATTCTTTTCAATTGACCAGCATGATTAACTACAATCAACACTATTTAAAAAAAATATATATATTAACTGGTAAAGTAAAATTTCATCTAAATCACATACTACAATTGATCATAATATAAAATATAAAATTTACTTGAAGAGATGATTGCCCAAGTATATAGAGGATAGACGGGGGTAGTATGAAGACAAAAGAGAAGATGAGTAAGGTGTTTTTGAAGAATGAAATTCTACGTCGCTGACATTGGCACATTTGGTTCACACTATTGGAGAGTTTCAAGATGGCTTCTCTTATAAGTATTTTGATGTGTTGACATATTCATAACTGGTGGTATTTCCAGTTTGGAGAAGTTTTTTTTGTATTTTTCGATAAATGATTCTATTTTGAGAAAATACATGACATCCCCCAAAACTAGTATGTAATTTTTAAAAATACACTTACATTTTGGGGAGTTCTATAACATATTTGAACTACTTAAAATTTATATGTCATGATCCAAAAACTCGAGTCATGATTACACCTACCATAACCCTCTAGTAGGTAAGTTAATCCATATCCCAGAAGGACAAATAACATACATATTTAGCAGAATCAACAACCTACAAGGAATTAATAAAAATATAAAGGAAAACACTGTGGAAAAGAGAAATAAGATCAATATAATATATACCGAGTAGATCATCCAATCCCACGACCTGCTGGACAAAAGTACAAATTAAAGCTACTAAAACAGTACAAATTTTAAAAGTAGACCAAGAAGTACACACTTTTCTTGAATTCAAAAGACTAGTCAAAACTATCTATAGATGGAGATAAGTCGAACTAGATCACCATGAGATCACCCTCAATCTCTGAAGATCTCCCCAAAAAGCTCGAATCACCATTGTTGGCTAGCGCTCGGTATGCATCAAGAGAACAGATGCAATGCAGAGTGTAGCATGAGTACCACAACAACAAGTAGCAAGTAGGCATCATAGGCCGATTGGGCTTGGAAAGTAAAAACAATATGAAAATCAAGAAAGTAAACAGTCGTAAGAGGTCATATGAACGAAAGAGTAATAGTAAGTCTAACTTTAATGACCAGGAATACAAACGAAATACAACAATAAAGTAAATCATCTATCTATAACCTAACTAGATCCCCATAAGCAAAAAGCTATACTCGCACCTAGTTGGAAAGTAAATAATCCAAATGTAGTTCCACAAGATGATGAGTAAACAGAAGAGCTAAGGATAACATTAGCTAAGACTAAAAGTATTCCAGAACCGAAACGGCCAACCCTGGACTCAAACCATGGAGAAGGCACCACGAAGAATCCAATAGAACAACCATGTCAGGACTCGAATTCGACTAATAGAAGTGTTCCCAAATTTGTACCAAGGATAATAGAGATATGTCAAGGCCTCAAGTTGTGCTTAAAAGAGATACACCAGGGCCTTGAACCGTTGCTAAAATATATGGGCTAGGGCCTCAAACCGTGGCTAAAAGACTCCAAATATCTCCAAATTGCATGTTCTTCTTCATCCATGAGCATCCGTTGCTAAAATATATGGGCTAGGGCCTCAAACCGTGGCTAAAAGACTCCAAATATCTCCAAATTGCATGTTCTTCTTCATCCATGAGCATACCATAGAGACAAACGTCTTCCAAAGCCACTAGGCACCCACTCTATCTCAAAACCCAAGACCCTATCCAATATAACCAATAAGGCCCAAAATAACAAAAGAAACACATAAAGGCAGAAACATAAGGGTTGTTATGGATGAATGATTACAAGAGATAAGGTGTCGCCTAGCTAAGGATTCAAACTTTCAAACACAAGTCTACTATATAAGTCTATAGGGAGCAAGTTGTCTAAAGAGACTTCAGATGATTTCTAAATCATAATGGCTCGAATTAACAAGTCTAAGGAATCACTAGCTTATGACTAGGCTAAAGCCAAGGATAAACCACCAATATCAATAAAACACAAAATAAAGATACCAAAATCCATGATATAGTAATACAAAACAAGGTAGGCACTCTCAATTTTCACAAACTACCCGTAAAAGAGGCTAAGGCGTGAGTTTTATCCACTAAACATGATATAACCTAGAAACTCTACCCAAAACTAGCTAGGAAACATCAAGTTACCAACACAAATTCAATCTAAGATCGTTAAGCCATAACCTACATCAAAGCTGGCTACACACTCCAAAATCAACTAAATTAGAGCTTTACCCTTCTGAACCGCCCCGATCTCTGCGACAGTATCAAATAAATGACCACAACATCAATAGTAATGTTTTAACACCTAATCGAAATAATTGAAGATGGCCCCAAAAATGAGCAAAAAAACATTGTGGGACCCACGTAAGGAATTCCACAATTGACTTTTTCAATTGGTCCCATTAAACTCCTAGGAACTTGTGCTGAAAGAACGGACACAATTGGAACCCGAAAAACACCCAAAACAACCCATACAACAGCTAGAACACAAAACACCATTTAAGACTAAGAAGGGAGGTTCATAATGAGAATGTACCTCTTAGATGAGTCCCCAATGCAATATTAATGATGCCAATATGAAGCTCCATCAATTCCCGACTCAACACAATAAAAATGAGCTCAATCGGAGCTCTAGAGATCAATAATTCAACTTTTCAAACATGGTAAATGATATGAAATTCAGGACTGATCTTAATTAAAACTCAAGTTAAATGACCTCCACAAATGCGTCCGCCATGGCGTGATCACGGTGTTCAATTGGGCTAGGTCAACTCTGACCCTTTTCCGCAAATGTAGAACTTAGTCTACAAATGTGAAAGGTCGAGGTCCATGCCCTCCATGAATAGGACGCCCAGCCCGCTAACGTAGTGACCAAATTTATTAGCCTTTGCAATTATGGCTTAAGGCGTGTCAACGCTAAGAATAAGACATGGTGCACCAGCTAAAACTAGGAATTGGCAAAATGCCCCGAAGGGAACTCATGATTCATTCGGAACCCTTTGCATACAATGAACTATGCTAGCACACTAAATTCAACATTCCTTACTTAACAGAGATATCAAAACTTCCAACGGAGGTTGCCTCAATAAGAAGTGAATTGCACACTCAAGCTTCATTTGAAGCCAAAATCCACAAGATAGCTCAGAATGAGCCTAGAAGCCTCAAAGCCTGCACCAAAAGTTCTTATAGACCAAACTCAACTCTTCGAAGCTGTATAAATCATCATAATTGAATTCTAAGGCCAACTACCTTAAGTTTGATCGAATTCACCTGTTCAAGTTTCAAAAGCTCCAAACACAAAAACATGCATAAAAACTAAATGAACGACTAGCTGATTGAACTGTTAGTTCCATAAAGTCAAACTATATGAAGTTTCACCAATACAATAAATTGATATCCTTCTCATATTAATACGATGAAAAGATACACATTAAAATATTGATTAAATATCTTACAATTTGTCTTTGAAAAATTAAAATATGACAAATTGTATACTAGTTCACGAGTATTATCTTAAAATAAATCCATTTGTTAACATTAATAAAATAAAAAAATCTTCAAATTTCCTTATAAAACCACTCAAAAACATATTCAAAGAGGAACACCAACAAAGAGGAGGAGGAGGAGGAGGAGGAGGAGGAATGAGGAGGAGGGGGAGGAGGAGGAGGAGGAGAAAGAGAAGAAGAATAAGAAGTCTACTCGACAACATAAGAAATTTGTTAATATTATAACTAGTGTGTTCACACTGCTTAAAGTGATTCTTAATAATATTAATAAATAAAAACTCTGTTAATCAAAAAATATATATACAACGCCGTGATTAGTGTGGTGGTGTGCATTTCTTGGTCTTTTTTCTATTTCTTCAACATGGGTTTAAGTAACAACCTAAACCTCCCTCATTCCTTTTAGCTAAATAGTGAAGAATTTTCTTATGAGGGAAACAAAAGCAAACATTAGTTAGAGATGCAATTTCCAATGGAATACATTCATTACCACATATTCATACTTGTTTTTGTGCTGTATATTTTAGACTATAAACAATGGCTCAAAATTAACAACTCTAGGTATAAATTCTCCCTTTTCCCTTTCCTTTTGGATCATAAGTCTTAGGCCTAGGACTATTTAACTATTTTCTAATGGATGATATTAAAATAGTTGCTACCAAAATTGATTAAAAAGATCTAATAATTTATCTATCAAGAAATGTTATAGATTGTATTTTTAAGCTCATGCCCGTCAAAGATGCAACAAGAACTAGCATATTTTCCACAAAGTGGAGATATATTTGGGCTATGCTTTCAAATCTGGTGTTGAATAATATCTTTTGCAATAAATTAGCATTAAGATCCCAATACCTTTTTGCACAAACAATAGACAAGATTCTCATACAACATGTCGGACACATTATCAAATTTGATGTTGATGTATTAGAGACAAGATTGTCGTGGTGTCCAGATATTGATAGAAAAATACTTTATTCCACTAGAGAAGCGAAAGCTTAACATGTGAAGAGATACTAGTACAAAACTTGCACTCAAAAGCTTTGGAGAAGTAGCAAGAATAAGAAATTTAGTGAGGTTTTACAGTAGTATCTTTTGACATGTTAACCTTTAGCCTCTCTAGTGGCATAAAGTATCCATCTATCAATATCTAGACACGAAGACAACCTTTTATACGATACAAGTATCAAGTTGTTTCCGACATGTTGCAAGAGAATCCTGTCTACTGTTTGTGAGAAACTATATTGAGATCTTGATGCCAATTTATTGCGAAAGAGATTATCCAACACTAGATTTGGAAGTATGTCCCAAATATATCTCCATTTTGTGGACAAAATGATAGTTCTTGCTGCATCTTTGACGGGCAGGAGCTCAAAGATATGATCTATAACACTTCTTAATAGAGAACTTATTAGAACTTCTTAATCCATTTCAACAACAGTTATTTCAATACTATCTAAAAAGTTAAATAGTCTTAGGCCTAAAACTTATAATCCATAAATAAGGGAAGAGGGAGAATTTATACCTAGAGAATGTTGATTATGTACCATTGATTAGAATCTCAAAAATATAGTGCAAAAATAAGTAAGAATATGTGGTTCTGATTCTATTCCATAGCAAACTGCATCTCTAACTAATATTTGCTTTTGTTTCCCTCATAGGAAAATTCTTTACTATTTACCAAAAAAAGGAATGAGGAAGGAGTTTAGGTTACTTAAATCCACGTTGATGAAGTAAAAAAAAAGACCAAGAAAAAGACACTACCACACTTATCACGGCATTATATGTTTTTTTTGGTTAACAAAGTTTTTATTTGTTAATATTGTTAAGCATTAGTACAAGCAGGGTGACCATCATTAAGAGTTATTTTTACATACCGATAAACATAGTGATCTTGTTCGCCTAACAAACATTATTTCAAAATTGTCTGCTTCAACAGTTCTACAAAAATCAAAAGTGGAATTGTTCGGTCTCTGAAAAAATCATCTGTAATTTAAAGTTGTCCTTTCTTAGCTAAAATGTTTTTCACACAGTTTTTCTCTCTGTAACTATGTCTGACTGCTAGAGAAACTCTTTGTGTTAATTTTAATTATATCAACGTTAGTTGAGTGACCATTACATAAGTTGTTAATTGCAATGATAAAATATGAACTTATTTCCAGTACGTTGATATTTAATATTTTTTTGCAAATCTCAAATGTTGTGATTCATTTTTCACCAAATATTTCAGAAATAAAACAATGAAGATTATTTTCATCTGAGGTTCTCGATTGTAGTCATGGTCTAAATGTAGGATGAATTTTTTCCGATCATTATTAACATTATTACTAATGTGTTCCAGTGCTGGAAGTAGGCTTACTTTATGCCAATATTTTTGAGCTATTTAGAAATCCATAAAAATATACGAAAGTGCTACACTCACTCCTAACACAGTCACTAGTCGGTGTACTGAAGTGATTCGTCTCTTCAGTGTGTGTTGCATCTACAAATCGCACATGCACAAGTGCCTCTCGTTTGTGAGGAAAATATTGGGTCTGAGATTTTTCCAAAAAAAAATATTTGATCACTTTTCTAAGTCGAAGTCGATTCAAGCTAGCGATGACGACGGTGCGTAGCTTCATTTTTTTCCAACCCTTTAAGAACCAGAAAAAGTTTCTTTCTCCCACCAATATGAGAGAAATTCTTTCAACTTTCAAATTCAGCCGAAGCTAATATTTTCTCGTTGTGGTATAAAGGTAACTTTTTTTCTTAGGTTTATATGGTTATAGACACTGCTAGTGAAAAAGCTTCCATGTGCATTCATGGACCATGATGGTGTATCAATTAGTTGCTTATTACGGGCTACCGAATTAGTAGAAATCATATATTTTTAAATTCTAGAGGTATCTAAAAGGACATTGCTTGAAGGTCCCAATTCTAATTTCTTGGCTAATGATATTGCTTACAATCCAATTTTCTTCATCTAGAGTTAAAATAGTCGTGGATTAAGGATCTAAAAGACTTTATGATTTCGTATCCAACCATCGAGGAAAAGATTTATATAATTCTTGGTATCTACCTCTCAAAGACTCTTCATTATTTGCAAAAACATGTATACTTCTAATTACTTTTCTTGGTATTCCAAGTCTGTAATATTCTGAAATTTACTTACAATTTTTATATAACAATACTCTACTGCTTAAAATTAAGTTTTAAATTGGGGGCTAGGTTATAATCCCTTTTTGGGGAGCAAGTTATAGGTGTGATTAATGAATAGTAATACATAACAACATTAATAAATTTCTTGGTTGAACCTGTGCAAACCTTTGAAAAGATTAAAAGCGTTCCCATTATGAGTCTCGATAAACTTCCCATCGCTGATATTTGTATCAAGCCAATATATAATTGTCATGTTGTTCGAGTTAATCTTTTATCAATGTAGTTTCTTCCTCATAAATGAAATGGGAAAATCATTTTTCTTGCTTTTCTGTTCATTCTTTGTATTGTCACAGAAATGGAGATATATTTGGAGCATGCTTTCAAATTTACTCTTGGATAAACTCTTTTTGCAAAAAAAAAAAACACATCAAGATCTAAATCTATCTTTAAAGAAACATTTTACATGATTTTTTTTATAATATCTTGGAGACATTGTGAGGTTTGTTCTTGATGCTTTATGCACAAAAAATGGTGTCAAGAAGTAAACACTTAAAATCTCAGAAAATAATATATATATATATGAACTGTCTTCTTGTTTATTTAATTTCCCAACTCTAACACATTTGGAACTCATGAACTGCATCTTCAGACTACCCAATTCTTTTTATCGGCTTCTATAATCTTAGAACTCTTCTTCTTTTCTTTCCTTTCCTTTCCTTATCATTGGAATTCAGACAATATAGAGCATTCATTCTCTTTTCAGATCTTTATCGGAGTCAAAACCAATTGTGTACCCTCTATTACTGAAAGACATCTCATCTACTGCCTTGTTTCAAATCAAAAATAGAATGAACATGTACCTAGACTTGATTTGATACCACTAAGAACACCTCAGTGCTCTCACCAGATGTAATGGCATGGAAAATGAACATAATTAATTTTCAATTACTAAACAATAGGCTAGTAAACATCCTGGGTAGCTAGAACAGGCAGAATCATCACCGTCTTTATTTGTAAATCTTGTATCCAATGAATGATTTGGCTATGATGTTTATTCTAATGTGGTGTGTTTTGTTTATCCAAGTTGATAATTCTCCTCACTGCTATTGATATACCTTGAAATGTTTCCATCTGGTGTTTCAGGAAAATCAAAAGTTAGGTTAGCAAAAAAAAATCTGCTAGTGTGTTTTCCTCCCTTAGGATGTATTGAAACAGAACTGGGACTCCTTCCCTTCTTCTGTTGCTAGAGTTGATCTATAGTGTAACTCGAAGAGGTAATAATCGTCTCTCATTATAGTTATTCAGTCCCTCTCTAACTTCAATTTCTCCAACCACAATGTTAGTAGTGTCTGATGCCTAATGACATTTTCTCCCACCATATATGTCCATTCATAATCCTAACACAAAAAGTTATTGAGTTGGGCTCAAGGTTGCCCTTGGATCCCTATTAATTAGTATTATATTTCAACCAAGATAGTTGGTGGAGGAAGCCATCTATAAATTTTCTAGTCAAATATAGACTTGTACTCTTCAAACAACTTGACAACCAAAGACAAATAGTATTCCTTCATTTTCAAATATACCACAAAATAATATATATATATATATATATATATGTTCTTGGATTGTAATTAATGTTCCATCTAGGTGGTATTGTTATAGATATCCTGAGATTGAAGACATTGGTCACTTTTTATATATTGGAGACAAATGTGGAGATAAGTACGATTAGGAAATTGTTTATCGAAAAAAATGGTATAGTATAATTCGTAATGTGGTAATGGACACGCATCTTGATTTACCCATTAGATTTGATCTTTAGTATTAATGAAAATTATAATTACAATTGAAAAATAAAATGAAGATATTAGAATAACATCAAGTTGAACGAATATCTCATTCTTTTTAAGGAGATTCTAGCTCATTGCGACAAATATTTATCAGCCAATAGTAATCTTCTTGACTTGTCCTCTTCAAGACAGAACAACCCAACAAAACATTATAACTCAACAAACTGTGGACAAGAATTGAGTCCTAAGATCTACCAAAAGATAACCTTCCTTCAACTAAATAAAACTCTCTTTTCTATACACTTTTATCTAATCTATATTTTTCGTGTACTCAATATAATGTAAGACCACCACTACATATAGGTAAAGAATTCCTCCTTATAATAAATAGGAAAATTTTGGGTTAATAATGTAGGTAGATAAATGAAAAAAGTTATGACTTAGTGGTAACAGGAATCATGTACAAGACATATATGAGATAGAATAGTGAGTAATTATTAGCTTGAAATTACAAGAGTTACTAAATAAGTAATGACCACATTTTGCAAAAATTGATTGTGAAAGATGAATCATCAAAAGAAATCCCTTCATGTTCACATATATCAGTGTGAAAAAAATCTAATAAATCAAGTTCTTTGTCCTCTTAAAAATGAGGTCTTTTAGTGATTTTGTCTTTACGACAAGACTCACTTTTTTCAAAAAAAAATAATAACTAAAATTAATCCTATACTACTCATTATTCTCATATAACAATCGTTAATACAACACAAATGAGCATGCCAAAAATTGGTGGCATAGAACATGTAATAAAACTAGAAAATTTATGGATTTCAACATAAATCTTTAATATCCCATCACAAGTATCCCGTTTCCTACAAAAAAATATATGTTTTTGCTATTACATATTGATTTGACTCAATAATCTATCTGAAACTTGTTTTTATCAAGAAGAAAGCTAGACATCAATTTTTATATCATCTTCCAAAGTTAATACTCTTTGATGTGAGAAATGAGAGAATACCCCTCTATTTATAGAGAACAAAGGACAGTATGAACAAATGCTTATTGTGTCTTATCGAAAAGGTTACAATCCTTTGAAAAACTCACAATACTTCAGAGAGATTACAATCTCTCAAAAATGTCACAATCTTTCAAAAAAATAACAAGTCTTTGGAAAAGTCATAACTCTTTAGAAAAGTCAAAACTCTTCATTTTCCATCCACGCCATTTAAGACCAAAAAATCTCCCACATGAATGGGAAAACTATTGTTAAAATATATGCATGAAAAAGGTTTGTGATTCGTCAAAAAGGATTAATTGCATCTTGATAAGTAGGTTTTCCTTTGACCATCCATACTGAACATACATCAGATATACTTTGTCAATCAACAGATTTTATATCTTTGAATCATCCAGTTTTGGTGTATATCTAGACAACATAAGTCATAGAATTAACCCTTTAACTATTTTGGTTCTCATTGTTTTGTTTGCTTCATCCATTAACACTTCCCCGTTCATAAATGCATACAGAATTGGCCCTACCAAATTCTTCTTGAAGTGGCTTACACTTCACACTTGCATATGTGATTCCAAAATGTGTTATTCAGTATATACACCATTTGATATACCTTATATCAAACATAGAACTTATTAAAAAGTCTTAATATATTGTCCTTGAAACTTAACATTGTCTCATCATGAGAATGGACCATAAAATTTATTTTGAAAATGTTAAACTGTCATTAATGACTTTGTTTGATTTTCTCCTTGAACCGATTTTGGGATCTCCAGTCTTCTAGGTAGATTTACCGCCACAATGATTTTTCCTCAAACATAGTCCCATTTTCTTTGATGATCTTTCAACTACCTACCTAGTGAGATCTTTTGTAAGTGGATATCACATTATCCACTACTTTGGGTATGTTGTTATGGTTATTGTTGTTGCTACTATTCAAAATCATCTATAAACACTTCAAATCTTGACCAAGCACAAATGATTACTCTAGTATTGAAAAAAAATAATCAAATTAATTAACATAATTCTTAATTAATCGAAGGTTAATTGTGATGAGTCTTTATTTCAAAGTACAATAATAAGAATTTCAATAATTTAGACACCACTATTATCCCTATATAATCCTCATACCTACAAGTAAACATCAATTTAATATACATGATGTATAGATTAACCTATAGTCAAATAGTCACGACCCAAGGGTACCCCCTATACGTAACAAGGCACATAGAACCCCGAAAGACTCCATGTAAGCCACTTAGCATATCATAACATAAGAATAGAACAATAAAGAGTAAAAATACATTTAAGTCCAAAAGAATCTTTCAATTAAAAGCAAAGCGGAAGTTTAGACTTGTATCAATTAGCCATCTATTACAACAATTCAAATGGAAAGGGATATAGCCCATACAACATCGTCTAAAAATGAAATACAAGAAATGAAGCTCAAAGTGAATCTCCCATCCTCGAATCATGAGGACTCACCACAAGCAAGGAGAATAGTTGAATCCAAGCTTGAACCAAATGATAACCGCCTTAAAACCCGGACCCTACACTTGGGGAAAATGTAGGAAAATATGGGTTAGTACAAAAATACATTAAGTATGATAGTCATGCACAAAATCCTTGAAAACATGCTAAAGGGACATTTTAGTTAAATACATGCAATTTACTAAGTTAAAACATCATTTTGAAGATAGTGGAAAAGCATAATTCATAAGCATAATAAACTCATAGATCATCATATCATAAAAGGAACATACCATAAATACCCTTAAAGCATACTTGTGCAATGCATGAATAAAATTCCATAATCCTACCCATACTAACTAAAGCTTCTTGAGTAGCTATAATTCATAATTCATACTCTTGTTCATATTATTTTACTAGTGGGAAATAAGCCTTAACTGACATAGATCATGTGATCTAACATGGAATCCTGTGTCTACCCCACACCGAAAAGGGGTCGTTCTACTTGGCTATGGTAGAACCGTACTCTTAGCTTAACTGGATCCACTAGCTAAAGACCTATGTGGGCACATAGTTATGGGATAAGGATATTTCAATTAGAAACCCGGACTCAACTATGGTAGAAACTTTCCATCTCATGAGATACATACTTTGGGAACCCGGACTCAACTAAGGTAGAAGGAACCCATTTGGGAAGTCGGACTCAACTATCGTATGAGCTTCCATCTCATATTCATATCCACTCAGTGTTAAGCATTAATTCCCATAGATTACATATTTAAGTCTTGACTTAAGTTCATATTCATGGATAATGTTTTGACACTCATTCCAACATAATTCATACTATAGCTCATAAATTCAATGGGTGAGAATAGCCTTTCAACCCTAGAATCATCATATTGTGAGAACACCTCTCACCTCATACCATATTCATACATAAATGTGTACATAAGGATAATCATTCAACAACACAAAAACTAGATAAGAATCATAATCACTTTACTTTCAAAGTGTTCATAAAGCATATTCATAAATCTCATAGTCATGCATAGTTCTCATATTTTTCCCTTCAAGGACCATATATCACAATCCATCAACAAATCTAGAATCACTACATTAGATATGGATAATAACATGATTCAATTACTCCATTTACTATAAGCATGATTTCATAATACTTTTTTTCTACAATTCACCCACATCACAAGGTCATAAATTGGGGACATGGGTGTTTCATGGATTCTTGGGAGATTTAATCATAAAACTATAATAAATCATCAATTCAATCATAATATCAAGTAATTAAATGAATAGAATCGTTTTTGAATATGAATCCATGACTTGGAGTAAAACCATAACTTTTGGGGGAATTACTATCTTTGAAATTGAGTTTGGAGGGACTCCATGGATGAAAACTATCCATGGATGAAGGACTGCCATACCTTAGTTATGATTCTCCAAAGAATTTGACTGAAAAAGCCTTGTTTCTTCAAGCCTTAGCTTCAACTTTCCTCTTCTTCTTCCTTGAGTTCTAGAGAGAGAAATTTTGAGAGAAGATGAACTTTTGGGATTTGATTTGGGGTTTTTGGAAATAATGGGTTGAATGGGTGTATTTTGACTTAAAATGACTTATATACTGACCCCAAACTTACCCAAAACGACTCCAGTTCAATTGAACTTAAACATGAAATCCCAAAAATAGCCCTCACTTAAAGTAAGCTGCCAGGGACCACGTGGGGCTCCACGAGCCGTGGTCATGACCATGAGTTGTGGTCCCATATGTGGTCTTGAGAAAGTAGCTAGGCAGATTGTCCCTTTAGCTCACACCCCCAAGGCAACCTCACGAAGGGCTCCATGAGCCGTGGTCTTGACCACGAGTCGTGGTCCCTCTCGTGGACCTTGAGGCAGTGGCTAGGCCAAGCCACCCACCATGGAAATTCCACTAAGGCAAGTCCAAGGTTACTCCCACGAGCTGTCTAAGGCTTCACGAGCCGTGAAGTGGCTCGTGTGGAGGAGTCAATTCGAGGCAGCCTTAAGGAGGCTACTTCCTCCACCTTCACGAGTGGCAGCACGACTCATGGTGACCACCACTGGTCGTGAAGTCCCTCGTGGTCTTGGGGTAGTCCTTGGCAGGGCTTGGGCAGCTTTGGCCCTTGGCCTTTTGCATTTGTTCTTGCCCTCCTTCCTTGACTCTAACCTTAACATTTAGCTCTAGTTTAAGCCTACAATTTTCGGAGTGTTACAATATCTCCCCCTTGGGAAAATTCATCCTCGAATGACGATCTGGACATCTTACGAAAGTAAAGACTCAAGACTAGTAGCCCATCATGTATGAACCATCAAGATAATGCACAATTCAATGGAGTAAACTTCAACTCAATCTAAAACAGAATCAATTCAATACAAGGAAGTAGGAACTACATCTACCAATCCATTATGCATGAAAATTAATATTTCTCATATTCATCGGAGGAACTACCCTCTCCAACTAAATTATGCTCAACACAATGAGCCCATATGCAATTACTCTCAAAAGCATACTAAATCATGTTCATCAACTCATCTCATGAAGTAAAATAGGCAACTCATACTAAATGCACAACAACATGAGGCACATAAATCATAAAAAACTCATTTTCTTACTAAACATAAATTTCATCAAGAACATGCATAACATAAGGAAATCATGGAAAAGAACATACCACTCATAATACTCCAAAAACACTAAAACTCAAGAGGAACTATTTACCTCAAGCTTGAATAGGAATAGAAGAAAAGATATGAGGATATCAGGACTTCATATCGGCTTCGGCCTCCCAAGTAGCACCCTCAACTAAATGATTCCTCCAAAAAAACCTTCACGGAAGCTATTTCGTTGTTTCTCAATCTATTGACTTTTCGGTCAAGGTTCTCTACTGGAACATCTTCATAGAAAAGGCTTTCGTCAACTCCCAACCCTTCTAGGGGAATAATGGACACCGGGTCTCCAATACACTTTTTAAGATTAGAAACACGAAATACCGGAGCCAACTCATGAAGAAAATCCAACTCATAGGCAACCTTCCCAATATGTTGCAAAATTTGATATGGACCTACACACCGGGAACTAAGTTTCCCTTTCTTGGTAAAACTCATCACACCCTTCATGGGTGATAATTTCAAATAGATCCAATCGTTCACTTCAAATTCTAGATCCCTATTTCTCACGTCAGCATAAGACTTTGGTCTACTTTGATCCATTCTCAACCTCTCTCTAAAGAGCTGAACTTTCTCAATAGCTTCATAAACCGATTCTGGACCAATAAGAGCAATTTCACATACCTCAAACCAACCAACCGGAGACCTACATATAATACAATACAAGGCTTCAAAGGGAGACATATTGATACTAAAATGATAACTATTATTGTAGGCAAACTTTATTATTGGCAAGTGGTCATCCCAATTACCTTTGAAATCTATAACACATGCCCTCAACATATCCTCTAATGTTTGGATGGTACGCTCTGCTTGCCAATCGGTTTGGGGATGAAAAGTCATGTTAAGCTTAACCTTACTACCAAGCCCTTTTTGGAATGACTTCTAAAAGTGCGAAGTAAATTGAGTACCCTGATCCGAAATTACAGATAAAAGAACCCCAAGTAACTTCACTATCTCATTTACATACAACTTGGCATAGTCTTCTGCCGAATGAAAAACCTTGATGGGAATAAAGTGGGCTGATTTTGTCATTCTATCTATAATGACCCAAATAGAATCATGTTACCTTCGAGTACGAGGCGAACCCACAATAAAGTCCATATTCACCTCTTCCTACTTCCAAGTGGGAATTCGTATATCTTGTAGTAAGACTCCCGGCCTTTGATGCTCAACCTTAACTTGTTGACAATTACGACATTTGGTTATAAATCCTGGAATATCTCTCTTTGTAACATCGTGTAAGCTGGAGATTTGAAATAATCATTTTTGGAAAGAATTCAAATCTGGAAATTTGGTTAAGTGTCGGAAAAAGTGAGTTTTTGGTCAACTTTGAACAGTCATAACTCCTAGCTCAGGATGAGTTAGGTGTATTTCCAGTTATGTTTGCGAAACTCGTGGTATGATATTTCCAACGCCGCCGAGTTTGCTCGATTCCGAGTTCGTATGAGTGAATTATGCCCTTTGGAAGTTGGGAAGTTGGCAGGGAAGTCAGTCCGAAAATTTTAAGGGTATTTTGGTCTTTTCCCTAACCAATTCTTTTGGTTATATTAAAGTGTTAAGCTGATTTTTGATCAGTTTTTCACATTTAAAAAGTTAGAGTAAGGGTTTGTGAGTAAAGAGGAGAAGAAGAGGAGAAAGAGAAGATCAAGCAAGGATTCGTCAAAGATCGTCGTGGATATCGTCGGGGGTGATCCCTATTAAGGTATGTGAGATCATAGTGTTGGGTTGGTTCATTCCCCCACACGCCAAACTCTTTTTAATCCCGAGAAAGGATTGGTTGTGTTTGTTGAAGTTTGTGGTTGTGTTTGTTGAAGTTGTGGTTGTATTGTTGAAGTTTCTTGTTGATTTGGGACATGTTTCCGGTTGTATTTTCGGGTTGAATCCATTGTATATTAAGGGTTTTAATAATCCCAAGTGTTTGGGGAAAGAACCTTTGAAGTTAAGAGGGTTTATAGTTGGAAAATGAAGGAGGAAAAGTCGGGCTTCTTACATGAAACAAGTCCGTGTCGCGGACTTGTTCCCTCTGTGAACAAAATCTGCTCCGCGTCGCGAACAGAACGCGGACTCCACTGTTTTGAGAATTTAATTTCGTTTTTTTTCTTAAGTTTGGCTGTCCTAAATCATTCCTAAACATCATGAGGTCCTTCCAAACACAAAAATCATGATCCTTGAATCCATAATTCAATTCAAAGATCAATTAAGAGTCAATTCAAGTAAGAGTTAAGATCAAAGCCAAGAGTCTAGTAAGAGAAGTTCATTTCAAGTTTTCGTGGGTCTTTTACAAACGTTTTAACTTCGTTTTAAGGCTCAAGTTTCAAGTTAAGTAAAGAGTATAGAGTTTCAAGTTTCAAGTTAAGTAAAGAGTATAGAGTTTCAAGTTTCAACCAAAGTATAGAGTTGAGTTCATTTCTCAAAAGTATTAGGGAACTAAGTATTCCCAAAGAAGTTTATAAATGTTTTCACATTTGAGTAAGAAAGGAACA
>JAJOOO010031808.1:0-16224 GCA_029582685.1 Solanum piurae
ATTAGGATGTGGCGGGGTCTGTCTCCACATCCATCTCAGTATATTAGAGGCTTCATAGACAGTCAGTCAGTCAGTAGTTTTGAGTCTCTCATCCATGTATATGTATGTATTTGTAAATATTCTATTTTTGAGACTCGAGTTGCCCTTTGGGCCATATTTTATCAGTTAAGTTGTTTATGTCTTTGCATGGCATTGAGTTTTCTGTTGAGTCAGGTTTCCGCCGAGTTAAGAAAGCCAGGCCAAGGGTTCGCTTGGGGCCAGCAATGGTCTCCGAGTGCCGGTCCTGCCCAGGGTGTAGGCTCGGGGCGTGACATCCTCCTTAAGACCAGTTCATCAAGATCAACTACTAAGAACTGAACTTTCGAATAAAAATTTAACCGATTCACATATCAAGATTGATTACCATAACACAGACTAACCTATGAACCCAATTTGAACAGAAATCCTCAAAACAACAACACACCATCAGGACGAATCCTTTCTCACATCACTACGAGAGAATTCTGAACCAATACTGGCTAAAACTAACAGCAAGCCTGAATCAACCACCAAACCGTCATATTGCTCCAACCATCACAAATCTTGTCAAGATTCCTTTCTCACAACATAATCATCCCATGATCTTAAGTTATAAAACATGATCTTAAAACATCGAGTAATCATCCAGGAGAATCGAGCTCATCTAATCCAAAGATGGAAATGATTAAGTAACCATCCAGTAAGAGATACATTCAAGTATACAAAATCTCTAACAACACTATCGGGATGCTAGATCTGTAGCTATGATTATAGACAAACCTTAAGAACGACAAAAGTAGACTCAATGATCCCCACATTCAATCACACGTAGCCAAAACATGATACCGATGATGAGATAAATCATAAGTCTATCGAACAACTGTAAAAAAAAATCATGATAGCTCTGCTATAAATTTTCATATGCAAAGTTGTACATTTAGAACCAATGGTATACTTCAACTATCCTAAACAACACAAAATTTTCCATAATTGAAATGCCCAAGTCTACCCAAAGATGTCATCCTACCAAGAAAACAATCATATGATTGGAACACCCGATCCACCACTAGGAAATCACCCATAGATATAGAAACACATGTAGCGTAAGCAGCGAATCATACTCCAAATAATGTCCAGTACGAAGAAGGTGGTCACATAAGAATATATGGAAGCAAGGTCGAATAACACAAGATACTCCTTAGTGCCGATATAAATAAAATTCCATACATTTGACTCCATCTCTCAATTTTTAGCCACCCACAATCAACCAGTCTAATATCCGTTAAAATATTACAAATACTCGATTCATTAAACCCCACATACTTCTCACAGTACTCCATTGAAGCTAACACTCTTAATACCAACAAACATCATAACTACACCAACCATTTACCTTACTCACGACTCAAGACTGATACCATCATGTACCTCATGTCAAAACTCAAAGACATCCTTGGTCACTCCAATAATTATGTATATTATAAGCTCATAACCTCTACTCACCATCAAATGCCTACGTAACACATCATAATAGTTTATATCGTCCCATCAACAAAGTAGTTTCAATCCCCTCAAAATTTTCATTAACCATGTATAACTGTAGGTCCACACCGTTGAACATTCATAAGTTACCTATCATATTTTGAACAATCTAGCTCGACATAACCACATAGAATCTTTCACACATCATTGCTTGTCACCCAATACTAAAACTCCATCTTTATAAAAGTCGATGATAGAACCTTAATAAGTCTATATCAAACAAATTTACATCCATAGTCATATTAGAACTTATATATGAAAATCCATACAACCTTCACTTCGAACCAAGAGTCTATATAAGCGGTCTTATTCCTTCACATCTCTTAAATTCTTCCCATGATGATTTTTTTAAAATACCTTGAACTCTTTAATACACCAAAATCTTGTTTCTTTCGTTGATTTGCTTACCAATCTTAATAATTGACCAATAATCCATGAAATTTAACCTTATACTCTATACCAAAACCTTATGTGAAACACTTCCTTAGATCCTTTAACAATCAAAAGTAACCAACTTTACGACTTAAACCATGCACAAGTCCTTCCAAATTCCCAATACCCGATACAATCTGTAACATCTCACAATTTGAAATGGCTAGGAAGAAGCTAAGAACTGGAAATAGTCATTTTTGGAAATAATGGAAATCTGGAAATTTGTTTAAGATAGGAAAAGTTGAGTTTTGGGCAACTTCAAATGGCCATAACTCCTAGCTCAGGATGAGTTAAGTGCACTTCCAGATATGGTTGGAAATCTCTTGGAATTATCTTTCCAACGCCGCTGAATTTGCGCAATTCCGAGTTCGTACGAGTAAGTTATGCCTTTTGGAAGTTGGGCTGTTCGAATAAGGAAAGTCTAGAAACCGGATTTTGGAAGAAGAATGTTTGGAGTTTTCTGGGGAGGGGGCTGGGGCACCGCGCTTCCCAGAGCGCCACAAAAGTTTCTTTGAACTTTGGAGTCTGGCGCGCCACGCCAGCCAGAGTGCCATAGCAAGATCTCTGAGCTTTGAGGGCTGGCACCCCGCGCCTCTTAGAGCGCCAGAGACGCCAGTTCTCCCCATTCGTTCCCCACCTTTTCGTACTTGTTCCTTAGAAATGTACCTATGTTTTCTAGTTGATTCCAACACTATAAGGTACATCTAAACATCATGAAATCATCCATAAATATGAGATCATGAACCTTGAATCCATAATCCAATTCAAGGAAAGTTAGGATCAAAGTCAAGAGAAGTTAAAAGTCAAGTCTAGAAGTTAAGAAGCAAGTCAAAGCAAAGTTTATAAAATTTTCAAAAGTCTTTAACGAATGTTTTAACTTTGTTTTAAGACTTAAATTTCAAGTTAAGTAAAGAGTAAAGAGTTGAGTTCATTTCTCAAAAAACTATAGGGAACTAAGTATTCCCCAAAGAGTTTATAAATGTTTTCACATTTGAGCAAGAAAAGGGAACATCGATTCCAAGAGAGCTTTTAAGCTAAGTTTTGAGTAATTATCTCAAACCAAAGAAAGAAGTTTGTTTTTGAAACATATGAGCTAAGTATATTTTTGGGAGTAGTATTGAGCACCGATATGGGGATGCGAGTTCATATTAACTCAAGTCTCCATAAACCATGTAGCCATCATAGGTATTAATGGGTCATACTTTTTAGATGATCACATAAGTTAAGATAGTGGATTCACTAAGTTAAGATAAATCCTATACTGATGGCAAGGTATAGGATAGTCCTTGGCAGTATGAGGTAAAGTGATGTATCACCACATAGGCTCATAATGGTGGTTGTCGGTTAGAGAAACTCCCACCTAAACTATATCACTTTGTATATGAGTAAAATCAATTTTGTTAGTGCATTTTCTTTAATGAACTAAGTTGCTTTTACTGTTTTATACAACTTTTCATTTATTGCATGTGTTTCATTGCTTTCTTCTGAGTTAAGTTTATTCATGAGTTGAGAAGAGTCAAGGTAAGTGTTTCTTTCATAATTCCTTTCAAGCCTATATCTTGTTTTAGCATTCCAACTCGCATACTCGTACATTTAATGTACTGATACCAGTTGGCCTGCATCGTATTATGATGCAGACGCAAGTAACAAGGATAAGCATCCAGTGCCTCGTTGATCCAGCTTGATCATTCAGAGTCTGTTGGTGAGCCTCCTTGCATTCCGGAGGACTCCTTTATTTACTTTCTAGTCTTTCAGATGTTAGGATGATCGGGGGTCCTATCTCGACATCCCTCTTTGTTTTAAAGGCTTCATAGACAATTAGTAGTTAGATGTCTTTACATTATCATTTCATATGTTGAGACTTGATTTGCCATTTTGGCCAAGTTGAATGTTGACTATTAAACATTCTGAGTTATTTCACTAAAATTATTTGAGTAAGTTCACTTTGATCATAGTAAGCATGTTTAGAGTCTTTCGCTCAGTCAGTAAGCCAGGCCAAGGGTTCGCTTGAGGACAACAATGGTCTTCGAGTGCCAGTCCCGCCTAGGGTGTAGGCTCGGGGTGTGACAAACTTGGTATCAGAGCACAGAGTTTAAGAGTCCTAGGGAGTCTATGAAGTCGTGTCTGTAGAGTCCTGGTTATCGGTGTGAAGCGCACCACATCTATAATTAGGAGGCTGCAACATTTAGGAACTATCTCACTTCTTTCACATTCATTTCGTGTGATAAAGTTAATCTCTATAAAGTTTCCTTCTAATTCTTGCTTGGGCGTGTTTCCAGATAATCATGCCTCTACGAAGAGCAGTCAAAGGTCGTCCTATCAGGAGAAATGTCGAGGAACAAGTGGTACATAATGCATTAGAAGTGCAACCCCAAGGAGAGGTCACCCATGTTGAATTCCGTGAAGCTATCCGGATGTTAAGTCAAGTTGTGACCTATCAAGTTGGACAGATAGATAATCGACAAGAAGTGGCTGATACTTCAAGGATCTGTGAGCTTTTGAGGATGAACCCACCAAGATTCACAGGTTCAAGTGTCACTGAGGATCCGGAGAACTTCATTGAGGAGCTGAAAAGGTTATTTGATGTGATGCGTGTTGCTGATGAGGAGAAGGTGCAACTAGCTACATACCAAATGAAGGGTGTCGCTAGAATCTGGTTCGACCAATGGAAAAAGAATAGGGCTGAGGATGCGCCAGTAGTGAGTTGGGCTGTGTTTGAGAGTGCTTTCATGTGGCGTTTCTTTCCCCGTGAGTTGTGAGAGGCAAATATAAGAGAGTTTCTCACCCTTAATCCGGAGTCTATGAGTGTGCATGAGTACAGTCTGAAGTTCACACAACTTTCCCGCTATGCTCCAGAGATGGTTGCTGACATGAGGGGCAGGATGAGTTTATTTGTTGTTGGGTTGTCTCGTCAGTCAAGCAAGAAAGGCAAGGCAGCTATGCTGATAGGGGATATGGACCTAACAAGGTTTATGATCCATGTACAACAAGTTGATAAGGATAAGCTGAAGGATAGAGAAGAGTTTAAGAATAAGAGGGCTAAGACATCATTGAACGAGTTCAGGCAACAAAAGAGTATTGTCAACCAGTCGTCCTTCCAACAGAAACAGAAGGGACCTGCTCCATCATGTGCGAGTGCACCTGCACCTAAGAACAAAAGTGAGTACAATAGTCAGAATTTCAGAGCTAATCCTGCCTATTCTCAGGGTAGTAAGCCTCCTGCCTGTGCTAAGTGTGGTAGGAACCACCTAGGTACTTGTCGTAAGGGCTCCACTGGTTGTTTCAAGTGTGGCCAGGATGGGCATTTGATGCGAGAGTGTCCAAAGATCAGGCAGGGAGACGGTAATGGGGGAAATAGAGCCCAAACTTCATCAGTTGCTCCACCAGACAAGGCTGCACCTAGGGGAGCTACTTCCGATACTGGCGGAGGAGCAAACCGTCTCTATGCGATCGCTAGTTGCCAAGAGCAAGAGAACTCTCCAGATGTTGTCACTGGTATGATCCAAGTCTTTGACCTTATTGTTTATGCTTTTCTAGACCCAGGAACAAGTTTATCTTTTGTAACTCCTTATTTTGCTATGAAGTTTGATGTTCTTCTTGAGAAACTTAGTGAACCCTTCAGTGTTTCTACACCTGTTGGTGATTCTATTATAGCAGAAAGAGTTTATCGTGATTGTCCCATTTCCGTCAATCACAAGAGTTCCATGGACGATTTTAATTGAGTTAGACATGGTAGTTTGATGTCATTCTAGGTATGGACTGGCTTCATGCCTATTATGCATCAATAGATTGTAGAACTCGAGTTGTCAAGTTTTAGATTCCTAATGAGCCAGTCATAGAATGGAGTTGTAGTTTAGCAGTGCCTAAGGGTCATTTCATTTCGTACCTTAAGGTGAGAAAGTTAGTTTCTAAGGGGTGTGTCTATCACTTAGTCCGAGTTAATGACTCTAGTGTTGAGATACCTCCCATTCAGTCAGTTCCTATAGTAAAAGAGTTTCCATAAGTCTTTCCCGATGATCTACCCAGAGTCCCTCCTGAGAGAGAAATAGACTTTGGCATAGACATCATTCCAGATACTCGTCCTATCTCTATTCCGCCATACATAATGACACCAACAGAGTTGAAAGAGTTGAAAGAACAGTTGAAGGATCTCTTAGATAAGGATTTTATTCGACCAAGTATCTCACCTTGGGGCGCTCCGATCTTGTTTGTGAGAAAGAAAGATGGTTCCTTTAGGATGTGTATAGATTACCGTCAATTAAACAAGGTTACCATCAAGAACAAGTATCCTTTTCCAAGGATTGATGATTTATTCGATCAACTTCAGGGTGCCACCTGTTTTTTTAAGAAAGACCTCAGATCAGGCTACCACCAGTTGAAAGTTAGGGAATGTGATATTCCAAAGACAACATTCAGGACCCGTTATGGTCAGTATGAGTTTTTGGTCATGTCGTTCGGTTTAACTAATGCACCAGCAGTGTTCATGGACATTATGAATAGAGTCTTCAAACCTTATTTAGATATGTTTGTGATCGTCTTCATTGGTGACATACTAATCTATTCAAGGAATGAAGAAGATCATGCTAGTCAATTCTTTTCAAAAAGCGATGGACGACCTCTCTACAAAATGACAGACTGCATCATTATTGTTATTTAACTTTAAAAAAATAAAATGAAATAAGCAACATCGTTTGTCGCTTTCTTCGATATGATAGAACTAGCAAGGCGGGTAAATACCTTCTGTTTGAATAGAAAGTTTGAAAGTGATGATAATGGGGATGATGATGGGGCAAAAGTGGCACCTGAAGCGTAACGTTAGTTCATGTGTTTCCGTTATAAAAAGTAATTGTTATTTAAGTCTTTCTAAGTACATTATCTATATCTAATATAAATGTTCTACTTTTCTCTTTGATATGTATTAAATAAAGTGTTTCTTTCAATATTTAAGTCTTTCTAAGTCTCCTGTTGTATCCAATTTAAGTGTCTTAATAACTTTTTTGTTTGATGTATCAAATAGAGTGTCTCTTTCTATATTTCAGTCTTTCTAAGTATACTTCTTTTGTATCCAATTTATGTGTCTTAGTTTTTTTTCTTTGATCTGTATCAAATATAGTGTCTCTTTCTATGTTTAAGTGTTTCTAAGTACTCCTTCTGTTTCCAATTCAAGTGTCTTACTTTTCTCTTTGATATGTATTAAATAGGGTGTCTTTCTCTATATCAGAAAGTATTCAAATTTCAGTATTCTATATGAAAATTTTAAGGCCACTGAATCGTTTAAAGGACTACGCATTCTTAATTTAATATCACAAGATTTAAAAGTTTTCTTTCGACTAGTTTTAACCATATTTTCCTATGTGGAAAATCAAAGAGTGTGTATGAAAGGTGTAAGTACGTGTCGACCATGAAAACAAAACATCTTCCATGAGCTTACCTCATGTCATTCCATTTCCTCAACAATGTGTATGTGTGCACTAATTCACCAATCCACTCTCTGTCACGACCCATACCATCGTGATTGGCACCCATACTAACACTCCGGTGGAAGAACCACTACTACAACCCAACCAAGCAACTAATCGAAAAACTAAGGCATTTAAGGATATGAAAACAAGAATAATATCTAAAAAACTGAAGTTCCCATAAACTTCAACAAAAGATCTAACAACTAACAATGCGGAAGAAAATAACATAGAACCTGAAAGTCAGTGTACCAAAACATCTAAAGTTCAACAAGTCTAAACAAGAAGGGATGCAACCCCAATCTAATGAACTAATCAACAAACTAGAACATAAGTATAAGTCTGAAAATGGTGGACATAGAAGAAAGAGAAACCATGGAAGCACGAAAGAATTGGCTCACCCTTGAATTCGAACGATCACTGATCTCCTAAGCGAGGTCTGTCAATAGCCGCTTGAAGATGCCCTGTACTCAACAAAAATAACAGCTAGTACAGTATCAATACAGAACCACAGTATATTGATAGGATCACGCGGCTATCCCACTAAGTGCAACATAAGTAAGTCATTACAACAATATAATCACATGCATATAACGAACATAACAATATTATCAACATTTACGAACAACGAAGAACTTCACATTTTATATCAAATAATTTGTCCTCTCATGGAAACCAAACCCAAACAGTTAGCATACCGAAACGTGGTACCCGATCCAAATGTTATGCCGGAACGTGGCAACCGCTCCATTCACGCGCCACAATCACAATCACAAATATATCTTAAAGATCATACATTTAAGTCATGATTTCATGAAAATCATAATTCATCCATCTCATTTACAAAAAGTGTAATCAATAATGCAACATTCATATACATACATGTATCATAATGAAGCAAGAACAAACATACATCACACAATCATAGAATCACAACCATCACCTACCTCGAAACAAGCTTGAAACCCTAAGAAACTTGATCCTTCCCTTTCCGGATTCATTCCGCTTGTTCTTGGTCTACAAACAATCAATATGATATGAGAATCAATAAATAATCACTAATTACCCGGATTACTAACAATTCTATGAACCCTAGATCAAACCCATGATCCCAATTAGGGCTGTTTCCACCATAGAATCAATATCAAAACCCTCTCCCATCATTAATTACCCATACTATTACTTTCTACGGATTGAAAAATGGATTTGGGGAGTGAAAAGCTTACCTTTAGCCTCAAGAATGGTGAAAAATTGTCAAGAAGTCGTATGGGGTCGTTCCTTAGCTTTCAAAGTCAAAAAGTGCAGAATAAAGATATTTAGGGATTTATTTACGACTTTAAGTCGCGTCTGGCCTGCCACAGCGGCCACCACCCCGCTACAGCGGCACCGCCAGAGCGACCAAAAGTAGCGCCAAAGCAGCTTGCATGAAGCAGTGAGCTGTTTTAATAATTCCAAGACCCCCATTTCACAACACACCTTTTTACCAACGACATTCAATAAATACCCTTCACGCTAAGATCGATTTCAGGAGTTCTACTCGCCCGAATTCAATTCCATAAAGTCGTACAGATTCCTTAATGAGTTATCTAACTACTCATGTAATAAAAATCATAATTGGCTTTTCTATAACGACAGAACCCGGTCGTTACAATAGATACTAATTTACCCATCACTCATCCCCGAGTGACAAACTGAGGAAAAATAGTCTAAGGAAAGAACGAAGTAGTACTTTAATCGACGAACAATTGGGGATACTTCTCTCGCATGTCCCTCTCGGTCTCCCAAGTAGCTTCCTCAACTGGACGATGCTTCCATTGAACCTTCACGGATCTAATCTCTTTGGTCCTCAACTTGTGTACATCACGATCAAGAATTGCAATTGATTCCTCCGCATATTGGAGGTTCTTGTCTAACACAATTGAGTCCCATTTAATGATATAATCCCCGTCACCATGATACCTCTTCAACATGGATACATCAAATACCGAATGAACACTCGATAGATTAGGAGGTAAAGCCAATCTATACGCTACCGGTCCTACACATTCAAGAACCTCAAAAGGATCGATGTATCGCAGACTTAGTTTGCCCTTCTTTCCAAATCTCATCACCCCTTTCATGGGTGATACCTTAAGAATAATGTTCTCACCGGTTTGAAACACCATGTCTCTCACCTTATGATCCGCATACTTCTTCTGTCTACTCTGGGCTGCAATAAGGTTAGTTTGAATACTCCTCACCTTATCTTAAGCATCCTTCACTAAATCGATCCCCAATGGTTTCACATCTACAGCCTCAAACCCTCCTATGGGTGATCTACATCCCCTCCCATAGAGTGCCTCAAATGGTGCCATATCAATGCTGGAGTGATAACTATTATTATAAGAGAATTCACACAAAGGTAAGAATTTATCCCAATGCCCTCCAAAATCAATCACACATGCCCTCAACATGTTTTCTAACACTTGATTAGTCATCTCTGACTGCCCGTCTGTCTGTGGATTGAAGGTTGTGCTAAAAGTGAGTTGTGTGCCCAATTCATCGTGTAATTTCCTCCAAAACTTGGATGTGAATTAGGTACCATAGTCTGAGATGATAGAGAGGGGCACCTCATGCAACCTCACTATCTCTTTCACATACACTTTAGCCAATTGTTCAGCAATATAATCTGTTCTTATTAGAATAAAATGGGCTGACTTAGTCAATCTATCAACCACTACCCAAATAGAATCAAACTTCCCCAAAGTCTTGGGAAGACCAAACACAAAATCCATGGCTATCCTTTCCCACTTCCATTCCGGAATTGGCATTCTTTGAAGTAAACCTGCAGGCCTTTGATGATCGTACTTCACTTGTTGACAATTTTGACACTTCGCCACAAACTCCGCTATGTCCTTCTTCATTCCCGATCATCAATAAATTCACTTCAGATCTCTGTACATCTTGGTCACACCCGGATGAATAGAATATCGCGAACCATGAGACTCTGCGAACAATTTCTCAATCAAGTCATCTACTCTAGGAACACATATTCTCCCTTTGAAATTGAGCACTCCATGCGCATCAAAAGTGGTCTATTATGCCTTACCAATCACAGTTTTTTTCTAAGCCCCTCCAAATTTTCATCCTCACATTGTTTCGCTTAGATCCCCTCTATGAATGTGGCCCTTACTTCAATACTAGCTAACACCCCACCTCTTTCTGAGATTCCCAACTGCATGAACTTAGACTCTAAGGTATGAATTTCCTTAGCCAAAGGTCGCTTGGTTATACTTAAGTAAGCTAAACTATCCATACTCACCGCTTTTCGACTCAAAGCGTCTTCCACCACATTAGCCTTGCTCGGATGGTATTGAATGGTCACATCATAATCTTTAAGTAAATCCATCCACCTTTGCTATCTCAAATTCAGACCTTTTTGAGTGAACACATGCTGCAAACTATGATGATCAGTAAATACCTCACACTTAACATCGTAGAGGTAATGTCGCCAGATCTTAAGAGCAAACACTACCGCTGCCAACTCTAAATCATGCGTTGGATAATTCCTCTCATGCACCTTCAGTTGACGCGAGGCATAAGATATAACATTCTTATCCTGCATCAACACAACACCCAAACCAGAATTTGAAGCATCACAATAAACAATAAAATCTTTACCTTCAAGCGCTAATGCTAGAATAGGCGTGGTGGCCAAGAGAGTCTTGAGATTTTGGAAGCTCTTCTCACATTTTTCAGTCCATTCAAATGGTATCTCTTTTTTGGTCAAATTAGTCAAGTGAGGGACAATAGAAGCAAAATTCTTCACAAATCGATGATAATAGCTAGAGAGCACCACAAAACTCCTAACTTCCATCACAAAGCTAGGACGAACCCAATTCTTAACCGCCTCAATCTTTTGAGGATCTACCATTACCCCTTCTTTTGAAACTACATGTCCCAAAAATGCAACCGAAGTGAACCAAAATTCGCTCTTAGAAAATTTCGCATACAATCTTAGCTTCCCAAGAATACCCAAAACAATATGAAGATGGTCAACATGCTCTTCCTCACTTTTCGAATAAACCAAAATATGATCAATAAAGACTATGACAAAAGAATCAAGAAATGTCTTGAACACCCCATTCATTAAACTCATGAAACCTGCAGGCGCATTGGTCAAACCAAAAGACATAACCAAAAACTCATAGTGCCCATAGCGAGTTCTAAACGCCGTCTTGGGGATATCCTCAGGCCTAATTTTCAATAGATGGTAACTGGATCTTAGATCAATCTTAGAGAAAATTGCTGCACCTTGCAATTGGTCAAAGAGATCATCTATTCGAGGCAAAGGATACTTGTTTCGAATAGTGACTCTATTTAACTGCCGGTAATCTATACACATTCTCATACTACCATCCTTTTTCTTAACAAACAAAACTAGAGCACCCCATTGGGAAGTACTAGGATGAATAAATCCCTTATCAAGAAGCTCTTGGATTTGAGCCTTAAGCTCTCTTAATTTTGCTGGAGCCATGCAATATGGAGGGATGGAAATGGGACGAGTACCAGACTCTAAATCAATGCAAAAATCTATATTTCTATCCGGAGGCATACCAAGCAAATCATTAGGAAACACTTCTCTAAATTCTGACACCAGAGGAATAGATTCAATGGATGGAGCTTCAATCTCACCATCCCTAATATGAGCCAAATAAGCCAAACAACCCTGCCCTATCAATTTTTAGCCTGAATGGAGGATATGATCTTAGTTCTCTTAGTCTTGTACACCCCTTCCCACTATAATTTTTCCCTTCCCAGAATTTCTAGAGTTACAAACTTAGTATTTCAATTAAGCACAACATAATAGGGGGACAACCGAGTCATGCCTAAGATTATATCAAAATCAGTCATATCCAAAATTACCAAATCAGCCCAAGTCTGAAAACCCATAAACAAAATAGGACAAGCACGATAGACATGGGTAACTATGACTGACTCTCCAACTTGGGTAGAAACATGAATAGGGGCATCAAGAATATCACCAATCATATCAAATTCTGAGGCAAATCTCACGGATACATATGAATAAGTAGAACCTGGATCAAATAACACATTAGCCATCCGGCCACATACAAGAATAGTACCTGTGATCACTGTGTCAGCCGCCTCTGCCTCATTCTTTCCCGGAAAAACATAACATTGAGCCCTATCATCTTGACGAGCCAGTTCCCTGCCTGGTTGCATGTTAACCCTACCTCCGTTACCATTTCCTCTACTTCCACGACCTCGCTGATTACCTCCTCACCCACCTTATGGATGCCCTCGATCATTATTATCGTTCCCCGCGGGTACAACTACTCTAGAAGCTTGTTGCGTGGCATCAAATACATGTGGGTGGAGACAATCTCTCCTCATATGCCCAAGTTCTCCACAATTGTAGCAAGTACGATCAAAAGATGGTATGCCAATTTTTGAAGGCACGACTCCCTAGCTATCCTGGAAATGATGAGATGGAGTTCCTGAGTAATTACCTATTGAGGTGGGCATGGCAGACTGAATTGGCTTGGCTGCAAGCGTTGATCTCCCTGAACCTTTGAAATAAGAACCTTGAAAGTTGCCTGAAATCTTGGCCCTTTTTGCCAATGCCTTAGCCTGACCGTCTCGCCTCACCCCCTCCACTTTCTTAACATAGTCTATTACCTCATTAAAGCTCCTCCCTGTAGAAGTCATATGAACAAATAATACTTGCAACTCAAAATTCAATCCCCTAATAAATAAGGGGACCCTCTCCTCCTCAGTAGTCACCAATTGAGTAGCATATCTAGACAAGGCATGGAACTTGGCCTCATAAGTAGCCACAGACATACCACCTTGTTCCAAAGCCATAAATTCATCTTTCATATGATCTCTCAAAGTTCTAGGCAGCATGAAATTGGGTCCAAGTAAGTGGAGGTGAAGTAGAAGATCTGCACTCCATATAAGCTCTCCACCACTGCTTAGCCTCACCTTGAAGTTGAAAGGACACAAACTCAACCCCATGCTGATGGACGATCCCCAACTTATGAAGCTTCTCATAACAGTCTAAGATAAACTCATAAGCATCTTCATTCTCAAAACCAAGAAACACAGGAGGCTTAAACTTCAAAAACTTAGTCAACATGTCATGCTCATTACCAGTCATAACAAAACCCAACAAAGTACGGAAGAAAGTATAAGTACCTATGTTTCCACCCACCTTGGGAGTAGTGATAGCAATAGGGGGATTAGTGGGAGCTTGAGTTGATTGAATAGATGGAAGCACTCTAGGACCATCCAATCCCTTAAAAAATGACATGATCTGTTGAGCTAGCACTGGGTTGATGAGAGGAATACATGTAGCCTCAGCCTGTACCTCTTCCTCTTGTCCAACTTATTCAACATTCTCAACATCAACATTCTTCTCTACCTCTTCATGATGTACGGGAGGGGCTTCATTTTGGGGAGCATTTTCAACCGGTACCTCTTTCCCAGCAGGTGCTACCCTTCCATGGCCTCTACACCTAGCTCTTCCTCTACCCCTACATCGACCGCGACTTCTCACTGTAGATTCTTTAGTTGGAGCATTGACGAGAGCTACGGACCTGAAACTATTGTATCTAGTGTTCACCATCTGCGAACAGAAGAGTGAAGGAGGTTAGATACCAATTCGAATCGACAGATACCAATTGGAATCAAGTTATAGCACGAAAGGAAACAAGAGAAAATAGAGAGATTTCCCAAAGTCCTATAGCCTCTCAAACAAAAGTAAAGGCGTCCCCGTACCATTTTGCGAGACTCTACTAGACTCGTTTTGGTACATCGAGATCAATGAACGTAAGCTCTGATACCAACTTTGTCACGACCCAGACCATCGTGATTGGCAGCCACACTAACAACCATCGTGATTGGCATCCACACTAACACTCCGGTGGGAGAACCACACTACAACCTAACCAAGCAACTAATCTAAAATCTTTAAGGCATTTAAGGATACGAAAACAAGAATAATAGCTAAAAACTGAAGTTCCCATAAACTTCAACGAAAGATCTAACAACTAATAATGCAGAAGAAATAACTTAGAACCTGAAAGTCAATGTACCAAAACGTTAAAGTTCAACAAGTCTAAACAAGAAGAGATGCAACCCCAATCTAATGAACTAATCAACAAACTAAAACGTAAGTCTAAGTCCTAAAATGGTGGACATAGACGAAAGAGAACCCATGGCAGCCCGGAAGAATTGCCTCACCCTTGAATTTGAGCGATCACTGATCTCCTACGCGAGGTCTGTCAATAGCCTCTTGAACATGCCCTGTGCTCAACAAAAATAAGAGCAAGTGCAGGATTAGTACACAACCACAGTGTACTGGTAGGATCCGGCGGCTATCCCACTAAGTGCAACATAAGTAAGTCATTACAACAATATAATCACATGCATATATCGAACATAACAATATTATAAACATTTACGAACAACAAACAACTTCACATTTTATATCAAATCATTGGTCCTCTCATGGAACCCAAACCCAAACAGTTAGCATATCAGAACGTGGTACCCGATCCAAATGTTATGCCAGAACTTGGCAACCGATCCCATATTTATGCCAAAACGTGACAACCGATCTAAGTTGGTTTTGCCGGAACGTGGCAACCGCTCCATTCATACACCACAATCACAATCACAAGTATATCTTCAAGATCATACTTTTAAGTCATGATTTCATGGAAATCATAGTTCATCCATCTCATTTACAACAAGTGTGATCAATAATGCAACATTCATATACATACATGTATCATAATGAAACAAGAACAAACATACATCACACAATCATAGAATCACAACCATCACCTACCTCAAAAAAAGCTTGAAACCCTAAGAAACTTAATCCTTCCATTTTTGGATTTGTTCCGCTTGTTCTTGGTCTACAAACAATCAATATGATACGGGAATCAATAAACAATCACTAATTACCCGAATTACTAACAATTCTATGAACCCTAGATCAAACCCATGATCCCAATTATCCCAAGTAGGGTTGTTTCCACTATAGAATCTAAATCAAAACCCTTCCCCATCATTAATCACCCATTCTATTACGTTCTACGGATCGAAAAATGGATTCAGGGAGTGATAAGCTTACCTTTAGCCTCAAGAATGGTGAAAAACTGTCAAGAAGTTGTATGGGGTCATTCCTTAGCTCTCAAAGTCGAAAAGTGCAGAATAAAGATGTTTAGGGGTTTATTTACGACTTTAAGTCACGTCTGGCCTGCCACAACGGCCACCACCCCGCTACAGCGGCACCACCAGAGCGACCAAAAGTAGCGCCAAAGTGGCTTGCACAAAACAATGAGCTATTTAATAATTCCAAGACCCCTATTTCACAACACACCTCTTTACCAATGATGTTCAGAAAATACCCTTCATGCTAAGATCAATTTCGGGAGTTCTACTTGCCCGAATTCAATTCCGTAAAGTCGTACGGATTCCTTAACGAGTTATCTAACTAGTCATGTAATCAAAATCATAATTAACTCACCCAATTGTTACCAGATTTCCCTACACTTTAATGACTCTGGTTTCGTCCAAATCTGGATTAGGTTGGGAAATTTCCAGTTACTACGAAAAAGTTTTCCAACCCCCGTTGACTTTTCTATAATGACGGGGCCCGATCGTTACACTCTCTCACATTCTCCTCTCATCTTTTCTAATTTCACTCATTTTGTGAAAAGAGCAAGTCTCAAAAAGTTAAAAGATTCATACTTACACT